>JASCZW010002313.1:0-11996 GCA_034211315.2 Aedes japonicus | reverse complement strand
CGATCGCCGTTTGGGAGAGCCTGCCACTGCCTACCACCAGCTGCTACGTAACCGCCAGCTGCCTCTGCACCAGCTCCGCCGCCTGACACAAATGAAGGCTCCACCAAGCTGCAGCAATTTTTTGCCACCGCGGCGAACCGTCGCGGTGGAAAAATAGTCGCTGCGAGATTACATGGCGGCTTATGGGAGCCGCACAAACCAATGTGCGATTAAAAACGCATCGCGTTGGTTTGTGCGCTCCTGGCATAAGCCGCTGGCGGCGTAATCCTCCCCGCGGCGACGTTTTTCCACCGCGATTTTGCCGCTGCCGGCAGATAACTGCATCAGGGAGGGCCTGCAAGAGCAAATGAAATAAACTATTCTGAATGACTCGAGAACTAATCAAGCAAATGGAACCAAATTTAGTATGTGGTGGTTTTTAAAGACAAAAATTATTCTATGTTGATTTGAGACCCCTCCTCTTCTGAAAGGGGGGGAATCTATTCAAATGAAACGCAAATCCTTGCATAACTCGAGAACTAATAAGAGAAATGGAACCAAATTTCGCATGGTGGAAGTTTTTGAAGGAGGGAAATGTTTCTATGGTGATTTGAGACTCTTCCGTCATATGAAGAGGAAGGGGAAGGGGTGTTCTCAAACAAATTGAACCCAAATTTCTGCATTTCTGCATAACTCGAGAAATAATCAAGCAAATGGAACCAAATTTGGAATGGACGAGTTTTTAAGGCATGAAATGTTTTATGGTGGTTCAAAGCCCCTCCTCCCCCTAAAGGGGGCTCTCCATACAAATGGAACAAATTTCAACCAAACATGAGAACTATACCTACTGCTTTGCAAATTTGTATTCAGTGGTTTTGGGTCCGGGAAAGCATCTTATGATAGTTCGAGAGCCCTCCGCTTCTAGAAAGGTGGGATCCTTGCAAATGAAAATCAAATACCTGCATAACTCCGAGAACTAATCAAGCAAATGGAACCAAAATTGGTATGGGTGAGTTTTTGAAGGCAAGAAATGTTTTTGTGGTAATTTACGACAAAAACATACAAAACACAAATTTAAACCAAACATGAGAACTATCCCTACCTGGTTTGAGACCCCAAGCAAAAGAAACCAAATTTAGCATGTGTGAGGTTTTAAAGGCAAGAAAGGTTTCTATGATGGTTTCAGATTCCTTTTCGCCCTGAAAGAGGGGGCTCCTATACACGGTGTTCAATAAGTTCGAATACAAGTTTTCATCATTGCGTAGGTATGCGCCATGTACATATTCTGCATTGGTATTGGTGTCAGCTTTAGCTTCATTCATACGCTACCGAATGTGCGCGGTGTTGACATTCTGTTAGTTGTTGTTCGTTTGTTACGCGCGATGGAAAGAGTATCGGGACTTCGTAATTAAGCGTTTTTGAACGGTGAGCGACCCGGCGATATATTCCGGCTGCTGAAATCGCATGGGGTCAAGCGGAACTTTGTCTACACGACCATCAGGCGATACCGGAGACGTCCTCGACCAATGACCGTGCGAGATCCGGTCGGCCGCGTTCAGCGAGGACGCCACGGGTCATCAAGATCGTGAGGAGCGAATTCGGCGCAAAAGAACCGCTCAATCCGGAAAACGGCTGCAGATCTCAACGTTTCCATTGGAACCGCTCACACCATACTCACCAAGGACCTTGGTTTCAGGCCTTACAAAAACGTAAGGTCCATGGCGTTTCGGAGGCTACCAGCAAAAAGCGGTTGGATCGAGCTAAGAGGATCCTCTCTCGGCACGCTGGTCAGGAGTTTGTTTTTCGGACGAGAAACTGTTCGTGCTGCAGCAGCCGCACTGATGTGCAAAATGACCGGGTGTGGGCGCCATCGAGGGACAGCATTCCTGAATCCAATATAAACATCCCTCGGTTCCAAAGTGCCGCGTCGGTGATGGTTTGGGGGCAGTATGCAAACGTGGTAAGCTACCCTTGGTGTTTATTGAAAAAAACGTCAAAATCAACGCGGCGTACTACAAAACTGAGGTTTTGGAAAAGGTTGTTGCCCCCAGTCTCCGAAGCCTCTACGGCGATGAGCACTACGTGTTCCAGCAGGACGGTGCACCAGCCCATACGGCAAATGTGGTTCAAGCCTGGTGTCGGGACAATTTAACCGACTTTCTGGACAAAACTTTGTGGCCTCCCAGCTCCCCGGACTTGAATCCTCTCGACTTTTTTGTTTGGTCCTATATGATGGCGAAGCTGAACGAATACAAGGTCAGCACTTTGGATCATTTCAAGACGGTAATTCTCAAAATCTGGGACGAAATGCCCATGCAGTCCGTGCGTGCCGCCTGCGACGCGTTCGAGAAACGTTTGAAGCTCGTTAAGGAGTACAAAGGGGAGTCATTCCAAGAGAAATGTTGTAAACGTTCCTTGTAAACATAGCTTTCAATAACATAAATCCAAAAAATAAAAAAACATGTTTTCATTTTTTTAACAAATTTTGAAAGTGTATCCGAACTTATTGAACACCGTGTACAAATGCAATACAATATTCTGTATAACTCGAGAACTAATCAAGGAAATTGAACCAAATCTGGCATGTGGAGGTTTTTGTAGATGAATACTGTTTCAATTGAGACCCTCCCATTTCTGATGAGGGGGGGGCTCATATACAAATGAAACACAAATTTATGCATAACTCGAGAACTAATCAAGAAAATGGAACCAAATTTTCATATTTAAGTTTTTGAAGGAGAGAATTGTTTCTATGATGATTTGAGACCCTCCGCCATCTAAAAGTGGAAGGAGGATCTCCCCATATAAATGAAACACAATTTTTGCATAACTCGAGAACTATTCCAGCAAATGGAACCGAATTTGTCATATGGACGTTTTTGAAGGAGAGAAATGTTTTTATGGTCATTGAGACTCTTCCGCCTTCTGAAGCGGGGGGCGGGGGTAGCTCTCATACAAATGAAACACAAATTTCTGCATAACTCGAGAACTAATAAAGCAAATGGAATCAAATTTGGCATGTGGAATTTTTCAAAGGAGAGACATATTCCTATGGTGGTTTAAGACCACTCTGCCCTCTTAATGAGGGGGTTCCATATAAATGAAACGCAATTTTCTGCATAACTCGAGAACTATTCAAGTAAATGATACCACATTTGGCATGTGGGGGTTATTGGAAACAGGATTTTTATATATATTAAAATGGATTTCTGTCTGACTGTCTGTCTGACCGATCGGAGTGAAAATATGTATGCAGGTATTTCTGGGGCTGGGGAAGGTTCTTATGATTGTTTGAGACCGCTCCCCCCTTCCGGCTCGCATACAAATGTTACACAAATTTCTGCATAGCTTGAGAACTAATCAAGCAAATGGAATCAAAAATGGTATGCGGGGTTTTTTGAATGCAAGAAATGTTTCTATGGCGAATTCAAACACAAATTTCAACCAATCCTGAGAATTATCCAGGTAACTTAGCCACAAACTGTGTATTGTCTGGGTAAGAAGAATGTTCTGATAGAAGTTTGAAAAAAAAGCGTGAGTTCTATGTAATGTTCATTCATTTAGTTGCAGGCGTAGCAACGCTCGCACCGGGATCAGCTAGTATTTTATAAAACTCACTCTCTTTCTTCTGCGAGATCTAATATATTTATATATATTTCGTTTTCCTTAACGTTTTAGCCATATTGAATTCACTAATTTACCTGATATTCACATAGAATCATGAATAATAATTTCACAAGAAAACCATAGACCATATTTTAGGTACGCATTTAACCTTATATTCCCAACTATGGCCAAATGTATTCATCACATAGTAAAATGTAGATTATAAAAGTTTTCAATGGAAAAGTAAGAGTGAGCGGTTGTGTATTTTTCGAAGGACTTATTCATACCAATACCTATATAACTAAATGAATATAGTGGGAATTTAAATGTTTTGAAATGGAATGGCCGATTGATCACATGAGAAAGTCATTTAGATGTTATAAAGTAGCTTTAAATTCCGTATAGTATACCGAATATAGCCGAATGCCCGAAGCGATAATATAAATAAATACCCGGAGCGATGAAATAAACAAACTTTACTGAAATTCGTTCGAACAAGTATCTTTAATGATATCCTTCGAAAGTTTTCGACTCAATAATGTTAGTTGGTGACTTTTCATGGTCCAGTACAGCAAACGCCTTATTAAGCATGTCTTAGCAAAGGTATAACTAGTTGAATATCGTTACTAGCTAAATTATTGTATGAGTTATAGTTAAAACTGTAATCGTGCGCTACATAATCGACAGAGCCAAGGGACATGTACCCTATATTCTTATATATAACCTTACAACAACTGCAAGATAATTTTTGTTATATTCTGTTTGATAAAACTTCCTAAACTTTGAACATTTTAAGAGACGCTTACACATTTGAAAATGTTGCAATTGATTATTGTGTTTTCATAACCATCACTAAACCTGCCGGATATTTTCTAATAACGAATTTTATCGAAATTTGAATTCTAGAGTATTTCAATGTTTATTATTACCCTTGAAATCCAGAATTGCTAAAATTGCCTAAATTCTGATTCTTTGAATCTTTGAAGTTGAATTATGCAAAGGCATACTACAACTCAGATTGTATACAAATGATCCGAATGGTATGACATTTATATGGTGAATGTTGAAAAGGAGACAAGGTATCAGTCAAAATATATGTTTGTATGTGCGTATTATAGAATTTCCTCCGCTGCCTGTCGTTACTGAAATCCCCCAAACGATGCAAAACATTGTTGATGGTTCCGGCGATGGTGAGAATTCCGAGACGCAGACCATTCAGGCACAGTATGACATACGAATAAACATTTAGTAATGTTAAGTGATTATGATTATAAGAATGAGCAAAACTATCATTAATTAAATAATTTTATATTCCCTAACAGATCCTCAACTATCTTCTAGGCCTTAAAGATAGTCCATCGTAAAACGTGCAACCGTGGTCCTGTCATCATTTAAACCAAAAGGCCCTTTCCAGGGCCACCAAAGAGTTATAATGAGTGTACAAGAGAATTTTCCTACATACTAAATTCATAAAACTTCAGGGCCACTAAATAATATCTCAAGAGCGTACAATAGAATTTTCTTACTTACTGGCTTCAAAACGCTGGTCTAATGTCCCATAAGAGCCGCACCCGTCATATTGTGACTTAAACTGCTTCTATCGGTAAGGGTAAGCGACCGGCACGAATAATTGAAACCCTTTTAACGCTAATAATAACCACACAGAATTTCCCTGACATTATAATGCATCACTTGGTTTAACGTAGTCTACGTCAACCGGTCGTGTCTTGTACCTTTGCTGATTTTTAAATTTTGGTATGTACCCCAATAACTTTTAACTAAAATGTAAATGTGATTCAATTAGGTCAGTCAAGTTGTTCCGTTCTGGGTTATGCCGAAAACTCGTGTTTAAAAATACTGTGTAAAAACTCTTAAAATATTCGGACCATGAAACACATCATTTAAAGACGAGATGGGCTCAACGACACAATCAACGGACATAGCTTTTTTAGAACAATTTTATATGTATACCGATGTGACCCAAGCGAAGAGATCGCAGCAAGCCGTGCTTTGAAACTGACGCGTTTTGTAAACGTAGTAAAACGTCGTTTCCGCGAAAAAGAAATTAAACAATAACTCGGTATTTAACTTAAACTAACAGAGAAATCATACAATCTCCGCGTGCTTTGTGTAAGAAATAGTGAATACAATCCCTTCCGAAATGTGCGATTGTGGGTAGTATTTTCCCGTTTATTTTTTTTATTTTTGTGCTTTTCCGCCCCGCACCCGAAGAAGAGTTACAACAGCTTAGTTTTGTTAATTAGTGGTAGCATTGTGACAACCCAGACATAAATTATTAAGTTAGAGTGTTTTTCCGCCTCGATGATTATTAGCAGGAGGCGGAGTCGAAATATTAGCTGACGTGTAGGACCACGGTTCTCGGTGGCAGTAAATGAAGTGCGCAACTTTACGCTGAAAAACGGCGAAAATTTGGCTAGAAAGATTGAAAGTATAAAGTTACAGTCGTTCGGAATCGATTTGTAATATTTTTCAGTCCGGTCGCAACGTTACTGCTGCTTGCATCGAACCTGAGCTGGCAATTTCTACGTTTGAGAAAGAATATTGACGAAGAAAAATCTGAGCAGAAATAAATCTAGAACTAGAAATTGAGGTAAATACCAAAACCGTGCCAAAGTGAATTTTGATTCGGTGTGCAGGTTTAGTTTGTAAATTAATCGGTGTAAGAAGCGTGTATAAGACGCAAATATCATGTTATTACCGGATGGTTTCTGACACGTTGGCAACGACCGGCTTGATGTAGACGAGTGCCGACTGCAGGATCTGCGGGTCCAGCAGGACTTGGCCGAGATCTAGGACATCGAGAAGAGCTGGTTTGCAAAGCATCAAATAATTTATTTTAACCAAATTTTGAAAACAATATCCAATATCCTGTTTTTTTTATGTTGTCTATTTTGTTTTCATAATGCTTGTCTCTTTTTAGTCGCATTGGAGCACCCATTGCTTTTGACAAAAAGTGCTACATATTTTCAGCGTATCGTTAACCAAAACGAACCCTGCTGCTAACCTTTCCCCAACTATCCAACATCCCAGTGATTTCTCGTGGAAGTGCAGAGGATCTCTCGGCTTCCTCCAAAGCGAGTATCATGTCAACACATTCCTTGACCAGCATTCGGGCAGGGCCGGCGCCGGTATTGCTTTATAATGGGTCACAAGTTTTGACACATTGAAGATGTATGTCAGTCCCAAACATCATTTGTTTATTCTTTGTGTAAATACAGCAGATCTGGCAATAACGGCAATTGCATCCGTGGGCGGTCAATCATGCTCATGCTCAACCGATGTGACCGAAGCGAAATAAACAGCAATAAATGTCGTTTCAAAAGGGGTTCTCATTGCTGTGCATCACCGGTTTATCAGTGTCGAAGTGTCCAGCAGAGAAACGTTAGAACAGGTCATATATGTATCGATGAAGATTGGTTTCACAAGACTATTACCTTGTGCCATTTATGTTCCTCCAATGAGAAGTAAGGATATCAGTATTTTGAACAAGCATATTCAGTAGATCCATTAGCTTGTTAACAGAGGCTCTGACAACGATTGTCTACTGGTGTGTGGTGACAATAATCAACCTGGAAAGATCTGGAATTATTCTGATTGCCAGATTCAACCTGTGAACTCTAACGTTAGCATAAAAAAAAATGGAAGAAAATTGCCGATTTTTCATGGGTTTACCTTCTACCGCACTGACAAAACCACCCATGCAGCATCAATCGTAGTAATCAATGAGTCAGCAGACAAAATTTGACAGCTCTGTCAGTCTAACTCTAACCGTGATGGCACAAACAGCGAAGGAACTCCGTTCAGAAGTGTGCGCGTTCAAAGAACGGCACCCCACCACGTCGAAAACGGACATCGTGTTGCACTTTGTGGACGCCGGATACACCCGTTCCAGCATCTACAAAATCTTGGCACTATTAGACAACAATCAAAGCATCAAAACAAAGCCCGGTTCCGGACGGCCGATGACCCTGAGCGTCAAGAAGCTCCAAAGGATGCTGAAGAGGAAGACCGAAGGAAAGGTGGCTACATCGATACGTGCTTGTTCAACCGCCCAAACATTAAAAAAGGACCTGGCGAACATGAATATACATCTCAGGAAGCGGAAGTCGCGTCCACTAGTTTCGGAGCTGCAGGCAATGACACAGCGGCAGCGGCTGAATAAGATGGTCAACTCGAATTTCCCGGCGAATCGAGACTTGGTGGTGGTGATGGACGACAAGACCTATGGCAACGACTGGCAGCGCACTTCGTATTTTACTTCCCCCACAAAGGAAGTCAGCTCCGCGGTGAAGTTCACTTCACACACCAAGTTCCCCAAGAAGGTGCTGCTGTGGCTGACAGTCAGCGAGAAGGGGATGTCAAAGCCACTCTTCTTTTGCTCCGGACTGGCGGCCGTGAACGGGGAAATTTATAGTACCTGCAGGAAGTTGCGTCCTTCATCAAGACAGTCGTCCATAAGGGCGAAGACGCGATATCTGGCCAGAACGGCGTCGGCCCACTACTCGAAGCAATCGTTGGAGGAGGTAGAGCGACTGAATATCGATGTGATACCCAAGTCGGTGAACCCGCCCAACGTCCCCCTGCTGCGTCCCATCGAGAATTTCTGGGCCAGCTGAAGCGTTCTACTCCAACAATTTTGTCGCGAAAACTGAGGAGGAATTGATAAATGAATCGAAGAAAGAACTCAAAAACATGCTTACACGCATGTTTTCGTCCGCCATGGCGAATGTTCCGGTTAACTGCCGGATGGCTGCTTTAATAATTACCTTCCATGGGAAATCTTAGCTTTGTCTTGGCTTTCTTATCACTATCCGAATGTTTTTTTAATGCAAACGTTAAAGGACAGCTTATCGTTGATTATCTCGTGACCCTCAAGTATCTCAAAAACCTCTTCTATTCAATTGTGCCGTTACCTGCAGTTGTTAACTGAGGTGGGCTAGCTCCAGTTTGCTGGAACTCATCAATCTCTAAACAATGCCAATGGAGCCCGAAGCAGTTAGCTCAACCTCTTAAATGGATTCACCACATATCTCTAGCGTGATGTCGTCTGCGAACCCAACGATCTTCACTCCATGCGGGAACTCAAGCCGTAGTACCTCATCGTAAATCGTGCTCCATAGCACCAAACCCAGGATCGAACTTTGTGGGATGCCTGCGGTGTTCCTTATTGTACACCAGTACTCGATTCTGGAAACAACTTTCCAGAATCTTGTACATGTACCCGAAAAGGAGACAACAGCATATGAATACCTAGATTTGATCTTAATAACTGGCCTTGGTATTAAAGAGCTCAGATTAAGAGGTAAAATATCTAAGAAAAATACCTAAGAATTGCATGTAAAATATCTCTCGAATAACAAAACTTGCTATTTTGGATACCTTGGAATACCTGAGAGGTACTATTTAAGTATTGTCTTTTGGTCAATTTGGTATCCGCATAACACTATGGGAATTATGGGTGTGAAAGACATTACACAAAAGCTTAAACCACGACTTAGGGAATTTGGCTTAGACTTAGTTTTTTCTAGTAGGCACAACCAATTAGCATCGATGTTAGGCTCCACCAAAGATTCAGTAGACACATTAGGCAGAGCAGGGGTATTCAAAATCAAGTGTAAACACTGCAGCAAAATATATGTAGGTCAAACAAAGAGAACCTTGGCAAAAAGGTTCAAGGAACATCTAGCGGCGGTGACTAAGGCTGTCAAACAGAACGAGAAAGGAATTTCACATAACTTCAAATCAACAGTCGCAGAACACATCTTCACGGAAAATCACGAAATAACGACGAATGACATCACAATATTACGGACTACATCTACACCCTGGAAATTAGACGTCGCAGAAAGCTTAGAAATAAACAAACAACAGAACACAAATCTACTAAACAAAGACCAAGGCAACGGTTACACATGGCTCTTCAACTTACTACCCAAACGACATCAAACCCGACGAAGCGGAGCACCCGCTGCTACACAATAAGTATGTTAGGTATAGATGAGAAAGAAGCGAGGTAGATATTAAGTACACTTGTTTTTGACTCAGGATAGGTATAAACAAACTAATAATAAGATAGGTATAAACAACATAATGATAGGTAAACGATTTGTATTTAGAAAATAGTATATATACGGCAGGTGGTAACCTTGTGGAGAGCAATCTTTGCTGGTGTGGAAATGGTTATGAAGAAATCGATCACATAGTTTGGAAATGTACGGAAAGTAACGTTATCAAAGCATGACTTGTTCAAGGTAGACAATATAATGTTCATATTAGAGATCTGTTAGGCTTCCGCGATCTTTGTTATATGTTTCACCAAACGTCTAGTATATTTGTTTACATATAAGTTTGTGTACATTTAGTTCCGAAATCTTGAGAAGTCTCATCGTCGCCCAATGATAACCGAAACCGACCGAACACATAAGGGAACCATGGCTATTTCGCACTAAGCTATAATGCTGTTGACAACCATATGATGGGACTACAGAATCCCATTTCCATGTTCTTCTGCCCAATCCATCCCCAATAAATGCCCCTGTTAACCTGGTCCTACTTATCATAGTATTAAGTCAACATGTTATCCAAAAGCTTACCAAATTTATGAACTCGGTAAAACTGAAAACACAATTATTCCCGTTATGCAACGAGTTCATTAGTCACAAAAAAATTGGTCAAGAAGTTGGTCATCTAAGCGGAAAAATAAAAAAAATTGAATGTTCTGACATAATGAGTTAAAACATATGAAACTCATTTATGCAGCGTTATCAAGATATGGTAGGGATTGATCTCGAGAAAAATAAAACTTCAAATAAAAAAAAACACATAACATTTCAACAATTTCAAGTCTGTTAAGTCTTAGATATCCTAGACGGTAAAGGTACAAAACTACCGATCTGCAGACGGCAGGTTCAATTCTCGGTTTGGTCAAGTTAATCATTCAACGTGAAAGACTTTCCTGGATATTTAGTATTGTTGAGTTTACTATCTTCTTCTTTCTTGGCGTTTTCAAGCTTATTGCTTTTGCAACTAGCTTATTGCTTGCTCTCAACTTAGTGTTTTAAATGCAATTCCAAAGTTATTAGTTAAGAGCTTCCGATGCCAGGCGACTTTTTGCATTAAGGAGTGTTTCGAATATAAGCTATCCACATACATTTGCGTTGTACGCATGTATTTGTGATGGTTTTTTATGCTCTTAACACTGCATGCTGTGCGTTTGACTGTCAGCTTTCTTTTGTTTACTTGTTTGTGCGGTTCAAATTCTGCGTTTTCAAAATGTCACGTATTGAGAAGGAAGTGAAAATTAAGGTTCTGGACACATGGCTAAGTGAGAAGGGTATTACTATGCGAAAATTGGCGAAGCGGTTTGGAATTCATCATGCGAGTGTTAAAACCATCATTAATAAGTTTGAGGAACACTATTCTTTGGATGAACTACCAGGAAGAGGCAGAAAACCCGGTTCTTCCAACCCGAAACTGGAACAGAAAGTGGTATCTCTAATCATGAAGAACAAATCAATGTCAATAAGTGGTTTGGTCAAAAAAGCAGGAACGAGTGTCGGAATGATCCAGCGTATCATGAGGCGAAATCACCTGAAGACCTACAAGAAGCAGAAAATCTCGAAACAAAGTGCAGAACAGAAGAAGCGGGCAGCAACAAGGGCCCGGAAATTGTATTCGCGTCTTTTGCAGCGTCCGGATGCATGCGTTTTGATGGACGATGAGACCTATGTAAAGCAGGACTCAAAAACCCTTCCAGGTCCACAATACTTTACTGCCGTCGTTGGGGAGGATGTGAGCGATGCGGACAGGTCGATTCAAGAGGAGAAATTCGGTCGAAAGGTATTGGTATGGCAAGCAATATGTTACTGTGGTTTGAAGTCAACCATTTTTTACACTACCGGAACTATAAATGCGGAAATCCATCGATCTGAGTGTCTCCAGAAGAGATTGTTGCCTTTATGTAAGAAGCATAGTACACCTCCACTGTTTTGGCCGGATTTAGCGTCGGCTCACTATGCCAAAACCACTCTCAATTGGTTTGCGGAAAAGGGTATAGATTTCGTTGAGAAAAATATCAATCCACCAAATTGCCCTCAGCTTCGACCCATCGAACGTTACTGGGCAATCGTGAAGATGGTCTTCTAGAAGACTGGTAAGGCAGCTGGGAACATGCAGGAGTTCAAAAAAATTTGGGCTCAAGCGTCCAAAAAATGCGATGCAACACTTGTCTGGAACTTGATGAAGGAATAACTTAAATTTCATCCGGTCTTCATTATGTTCAAGTTTAACCTTTTACAATAAAGGATCAATTTTTTGTATGAATAAAATATCGGTTTTCAACATAATTTGAAAGAAAGTTTGTGGATAGTTTATTTTCGATAGCTACTTAG
>JASCZW010002312.1:0-12730 GCA_034211315.2 Aedes japonicus | reverse complement strand
GTCATCGCGTAACAACATTGCGAAGGACCTCAAACTGAGCCTCCAAGGCTACAAATGGCAGTGCAGGCTGCATGCAAGGAGAGGGAAGACCTGGAGGCCAAGCTCCTAGTTGAGCAAAGTGCCAAAGAGTTGATACGGCTAGCAGCCACTGAAAGGGCGAGGAATATAGCCTCGAAGCAGACCTAGACGGAAGAATCCGTCTCGATTGGAAAGAATACCCCATCCACCATGGTGTGAGGACCTCAAGCCGGGCTAGGCAGTCCCCAGGCGAAACGGCACATGGCGCTTCTAAGAAGCGTATAGTATCGGAAGCCCCAATAGGGACGCAAACCTACGTAAACGTGGCGGCGGGTCAGAGGGTCCATCCTCACAACCAGCTCCGGTTGGCCAGCAAAGAGAAGACCCTGGCACTAAGCCCAGCGCGAAAGGCGCGACATCCAGATCGCGTGTTGTCTCAAGCGCCGAAGGTGGTCCGAGTGGCAAGGCCCCAATGACAATAGCCATAACTAGCACAGAAGCAGACGCTAGTGTTAGGAGGGGGATGTGATGATCCCAGCCGTGGCAGGGAAGGCCACTGGAATAAGCTCCGAAAAAAGTATAATAGGACAAAAAAGAAAAGGACAAGCGACATGTAGCTCACAAGCGTCAAGACCGAGGTGTCAAAGTACTCGAAGGTCTTGAAAGCGATGCGCGGGGACGCTAAACTGGCAGGCCTAGGTGCCGAGTGCGGAGTATACGCCATACCCGCACCTGGAGCTGAAAAAGGTAACAACGCTAAAGGGCCCGGCGTACAGAGACCTGGCAAGACAGGCCTTAGGTAAAGGACTGAAGGAACGCGCCCTCGTCTCGCAGGTGACGATCCAGTGTAAAAACCTGGATTAGATCAAAGAGGCAGGCGAGATCTCCACTGCACTTAAGGTACAGTGCAAGGTCGAGGTTGCTGCCGCAGACATACGTCTGAGAAAGGGTCCACTCGGGACCCAGGTGGCAACCATGACGGTAACGGCAGTCGACGTGGACGTGGAGTTGAAAGTGTCGAAGGTGAAGGCGGGATGGTCTATATGCCCACTTAGCCTACACCAGCCGATAATCGATAATCGATATAACCTCCAGCAGCCCTGGGCTGCTTAGCAATTGGAGGGTGGATGATGGCTACACCCATAGCGATCACTTGGTGGATCGTTATTATATCGTCCACAATACAAGGCAGTGTGTGGAAGGAGGAGCATCCACTCCATTCGCCCGCAGATGGAGGACGTCCTACTTTGATGTAGAGACTTTTAAAGAGGTGCTTGAGAGAAAACGAAACTTAAGCGAAACCCAGGAACCTTGCCGCGAACGAATTGTTATGACACTTACACGAGCGTGCGATGCAACCATGCCGAGGAAAGTCAAACCGAGGAATGGAAGATCGCCGGTGTATTGGTCGACGGAGTCGATCGCCTACCTTCGAAGAACATGCATACACGCAAGACGGAGGATGCAAAGAGCGCGGTCAGACGCCGATAGAATTGAGGGTAGATGGGCGCTAGTAGCCGCGAAGGCCGCATTTACGAGGGAGATAAAGACCAGCAAGCGAGCCTGCTTGCTTAGGTTCCAGTATCCCAGACCAACGCTGTCATAGCGACGGAAGGCCAGTGACGAGGCGACGGTGACGATAGCAAAGTCGCTAAAGGTGAACAAAGCGCCGGGACCGGATGGTATTCCGAACCTGGCCCTTAAGACGGCTATCTTGCTGCATCCCGAAATGTTCAGGATGGTGATGCAAAGGTTCAGACCCTAGTGTTGCTACCAAAGACATGGAAGCCACCAGGAGATCCATCGCAAAGACCTATATGTCTGTTGGATACAGCGGGTAAGGTGCTCGAGAGTGGAATCCTCAACAGATTGACAACATACACGGAGGGTATGGGCGGTCTGTCTAACAACCAGTTGGGCTTCCGTAAAGGAAGTCGACGGTGCCACGCTATTTTGTCCGTCAACAAAACGGTTGAAGTGGCAATCCAGCGCTAGAGGCGAGAAGTACGCTACTGTGCAGTAGTCACCCTTGACGTGAGAAATGAGCGCCAGTTGGTAGGCGATCGCGACTCGCTCCAACGCCTTCAGGATTCCTGGGTACCTGTACAAGATTTTTGGAAGCTACTTCCACAATCGCGTGCTGGTATACAACACAGAGGCAGAGCCAGAAACGTGTTCAGATCACCGCAGGCGTCCCACAAGGTTCGATCCTGGGTCCGGTGTTATGGAACACGATGTACGATGAGGTACTGCAGCTTGAGTTCCCGAGCGGGGTAAAGATAGTCGGGTTCGCGGACGACATCACCGTGGAGATATGTGGTGAATCCACTGAAGAGGTCGAAGTTAACAGCCTCGCACTCCATTGGCATAGTGGAGAGATGGATGAGTTCCGGCAACTGGAGCTAGCCCACCATAAGACTGAGGTGACGGTGGTGAATAACCAAAAATCGGAGCAACATGCAACGATCAGTGCAGGTAACTGCACAATTGAATCGAAGAGGTCTTTGAGGTGTCTTGGGTTCATGATCGACGATAAGCTGTCCTTTATCAGTCACATCGATTACGCCTGCAAGAAAACCGATCTACGGCTATATCGGCATTGATCGCATGGCGTTATGTTCGAATAGCTGGCGGTGCAAGGGAGTAAGCGCAAACTCCTGGTCAGTGTCGCCCTGTCCATACTTAGGTACGACGGGCCGGCATGGATCACCGCCTTGAGTATCAAGAGCTACGTTAGTAGTTAGAGAGTACGCACTGGTAGGCTTCTGTGCCTAAGAGTGGTTGGTGCATACCGAACGGTATCACGCGACGCGGTCTGCTTCCTAGCGGGGATGATGCCAATAGGCATTGTCATAAAAGAGGACGTAGAGCGCTTCGAACAACGTGGAACAAGAGGTATTCGAAAGACCACTAGTGCCGCATCTATGGTTAAATGGCAAAGGGAATGGAACAACTTCACCAAAGGTCGGTGGATCTATGGACTAATCCCGGAATTAACCTGTTAGGCGACTCGGTGAAGTGAACTTCCACTTAAGGTAGGTTTTTCGGCTGTTTTAGACAATATCTGCACTAATATGGACATGCACAGTGCTCCACATGCAGCGAGTGCGCGGGAGTTGAGGAAACCGCGAAACATGTGTTCTTCGCATGTCCTCGCTTCGACGGCGTGGGGTCCGGCATGATAGCCGTAAGCGATCAAGACACGACTATGGATGAATTGGTCCAGAGAATGTGGCAAGACCGGGACATCTGGGACGCGGTATGCATAGCAGCCTCCCAGATTGCCCTCTATCTCCAACAAAAATGGCGAAAGACCAACGGCAGGTCGCAGGAACCACCTAACTACTAAAGCCCTAAGTTAGTTAGACATAGTTGGTGCCTAACAAGCACAATAGCCCCCTCTCCGAAGTAATACCGAAAGGTGGTTCCGGGGAGGGTCCAGAGCTTTTAGTGGGTCGAGGAGTTGACACCCCCATCCCCACACCGTGAGTTCTTCAGGAGTCTGGTTACAGATTTTCCATCCCGTCTAAAAAAACAAAAAAAAAATTCAGGGTGGGACAGAGTCACGCAAATTCAAAACGACACAAAAAACAACAAAATTCTATCGAATTTTATTCATAGTGGACTGAAACACTATAGTAGTTGTCAGTGAACTCTTATGAAATCTTATATCCGAGGCAAGAGCAAACTATATTTTCCGATAAATAGACATTGTAAGGCGTTTCAGTGACATTTGAGTGGGTGGATCTTTTTTGTGCCAGTCACTGTACTTGTTTAAAAAAAACAAAAGATGCAAAACTTGTCTTCATGGCAGAAATTGTAAGGAAATTTTGAGACAAGTGATCAATGTTAGCCCGTTCTACGGCCCGAAGCTTTTCCCAACATGGTTGCCACGTTTTCTAATTTTGTTGCGTAGGCGTGTTGAATGTAGGTCGATTCCTAATGTAGCGACAATCTGTAGTTTTTATCCTGATAAGGCTGACGTGGTGATTAGTGGGCGTATTTAGATTTCTTACACACATACAGTGAGACTGTCACAAAGGTGTGGGTTTAACGATGGCTGAATCCGAAAGGCTTTGAAGCCGGTTCTTCAAATCCTGCTATGGGATTAAACTTTAAATTTCATTCATAATTATTGGTGAATTATGACACCAATCCAGGGCAAAGTTCGCTCTTATAGGTAAGACATTCTTGAAATTCCTCACGCTGCTCGCAAAACAACAACAACAACAACAACAACAACAATAACTCGAATATGGAATGTGGTAACGTGAGAAAATTGCAATCTTGAGGAAAATATTTGCTCCCCAGTGCAGATTGCAAACGCGCTTCGTAAAAACCGATGGGAGGGAATTATTAGCGAAGAGGATACATACAGAACCTGGTGGGGAGGGGGAAGAAAAACTAGCACGGCAATGAGTCATCATCATCTTTCAATCATCATTATTTGCGTTCAAACTGTGAACACTCGCATATCGGGTAATGCATGCATAATCGACAAATCGAGAATGGCAGTAGGCTGGTCGCAGCAGGCCATGACAGGAAATATCGGCACAAATCGGGACAGGCGGTGGAGGCGTTCAATATGGATTTGCCGACGGGCTACCGTTGCCGTTTTAGTCCCTCCGGTAATTTGATTAATCTAATTGACCTTCGTCGGTTGATTGCAATTTACAATGTTCCCGGGCTGCAGTCAACCAGCACACCGTGCGCGTATGCAAAAGTGTTGGTTGAGTAGAATGCACTTGTATGGTAGCGATGGAAAACACGTGACCGAGGTTGTCTCAGAAAACGCGGTGATTTTTTAGTTTTCCAAGATTAGGGAATCTGGGACTCTAAGCGGCAACTCTTGATGTGTGGTATGATTGCACTGGACAATCACGTAATCCAAATACAGGCATTTTTCCTTTGCCTGGTGGTGTAGCTATATGTTATCGCTGTGCTACAAGCCGTGAGAAATTGACGAACAAATATCTTTGTACTCTGGATGTGATTATGTAACTCATGTAACATGTATCAAAGTAGGCGGTGCCCGTCCACTTCCTTTTCTTCTTTTTTCTTCTCCATCGTGAATCAGCAATGCTGTGGCAGTGTTGCTAGTAATCATCTAAGCATAGGTTGTTAAGACAATTAAGTGCACTCCTCTCACGGTAGTCTCTTTGTTGTGCATATACTATTCGAGTGTGTCATCAAGCTGCTACACTGTCGCCCCGATCTTAAATACCTTTTACAGTGATATGAGATCTGCATCAGCACAGAACAAAGATTTATATTATACGACGCATTAAGTTAATCTTGTAAACAATGAGCAGAGAGGTGATCCAAAGAGTAGGAATTCCAGTTCCGACAGCCAAAAGTGAATCACAAGCCCGATCAAGTTGCTTCCTGATAAACCGCAGAACTGCTTGCGAGTATATTTGTTGGATTAATCTAGACTCTAAGAGTCGGTTCAGTCATCATCAACAACATCGAATATTTAATGAATCTAGATGATGGATTGAGATCAAATCGATATTCATCATTCCAACTGTTTAAAACCGTGCTAAAACATGTTGATCGTTGTTTTTTTGTGTGTGTATTAGATGCATTCGATCAAATGTTCTCACAGATAATTACTCAATAAATTCTATTCAACGAAAACTTATAGAAAATTAAGGAACAACAAAATACCCGTCAGTTTATCAATTCGATATAATTTTCCATTCAAGTTTTTAACGTATTAAATTTTTAGCTCCAAATAAAAACCTTCTTCTATCATAGCGAGTGTACACAATTTGCTGACAGATGATTTCCTGTTTTAACGAGATTTATATGATTTAATATAAATATTCATCAATAGAACAACTGAATGCAGTGCGCATGGTTTTCTTGTGCTTTAGTTCATTATCGTCACAATATGCTCAACAGGTGGCAGTTACATTTTCGCAATGTTGTGCAATGGCATATGCATGTGTTAGTTCTGTTTGTCTGTGGCAATCCGCTGATAAAAGCACCAACAAACCGACATGAATGACAATAGAAAATGTCTTAATATTTGTGTTCAAATAATTTTACTGACATCTATCTTCGTGTTCGCTAAGAACGTTTATTGGAGCCACGAACACGCTTGGAAACTTGATAAGAAGGTTCATGTCTTAGTAATTCTAGACACATATATTTGATCTAGATAAAATGATTCTATAGGTTTTGACAGATGGGATCGCTGCACATTTGAATCGGTCGTTACGGATTCTTGATCAATAGTGAAGATTGAGTTTCATGTCGGTTTGTCGGTGATAAAAGGTCGAAAACGATCAAGGGCGACAAAGTTTGAATAAATGAAAACTTGTATGTTGAGCATAAGCACAAATCAAGTTTGTTCACATGTAAATATTTAAATTAATTTGTTGTTTCTTATCAATATTGGTATCAATACTTAAGGGATCGCAGCAAGCCGTGCTTATAAACTGACGTGTTTTGTCTGTGCTGGGTCCTTTTCGCGAAAAATAAAATCAAAAATATATTCGTAATTCAACCTAAGCAAACAGTGAAATCATAGAATTTCCATGTGTTTTGTGTAAGATGTAGTGAATATAATCGATTCATTCAAAAAAAAATTGATGGCTGGTAGTTTTTCCCCGTTTTTTTTTGTTTTTTTTGTGTTTCTCCCCCGCACTCGGATGAAGAGTTAAAATCACCTTGGTTGTGTTTGTTAGTGCTGTAAGTATTGTGCCACGCGGACATAAATGATTAAATTAGAGTATTTTTCCGCTTTGTCGTGAGTGACTATTATAGGCAGTTTAGAAGTTGATATAGAGTCGCCTCATAGCGGGGGATTCTCCATTATTGGTAGTGTGTGGAGGGGGAAAAAAACAGTGCAATGCAGAAAACTGCCGTTTGCTGGTCAGAAGCAAATAACGAACCAAAGGCGCATGCGCGCCTGAGTGGCTGGCATATAATTTCAGATGCACTCACCACGTGGTGTACAGATGGAGAGCTGTGAAGTTTTTTTTTCTTTCGTTGCACAATGATTGCATTTTGCGCGAAGTACTAATTGTATTCTGGCTGTTCCATTCGAAAAGGATGATGTGAAAATATTTGCCGAATAGCGGAGTGCTACTTCTGTAGAGTCATAAATGCATCATTTATCATCACAAGGAAGCCGTACAAATAAAGACTGAAGATCAGCGACAATATTCGGTGAGATCTTTCTGATTATAACTAAATTTGAACGATACTGCTAAATACGTGCCATCCTCAAAACAATAAGATTTGATGATGGAAGTGTATGCACAGTACCTATATCCATTTGATGTTTGCACTGTGTTTATGCGGGGCGTGAGTAACCAGGCATTCTGAAATGGGTCACTGGAACCCAACAGAGTTATCACCTTCCAACTCCCGGGCTAACAAACTGTTTCTTGAAACATGCTATTGAAAAGAGGTTTAAAAGCAAATTTAAGAGATATGGCATGATAAGCAGGTTTAGAATTGCAAAGAAACCGAGCTTTTTACAACACTGTTGGACTTCCTGATGAGTGAAGGGTCTGTTAATTCGAGTTGAGGAAAGTGCCATTCTCATACTTACACCACTTTTGCTCAATAAAGCACAACAAATTCAATTTAAAAAAACCTCATGTCAATGGCGGCCTGGTTTGACAGAGAATTGCTCATTATGTTTATTGATCAAATAATCGAATCATTGATTAAAAGATATACATAAGTGCTAGACAAATGAACAAGCCTGCTAGCAATTAACACCTTAAGTGTCAGCATAGGTACGCATGCGGTTAATATGAAAGCTTTATTAAACCCGCAAAAACGTTTTTTTAACAGTTTGATCAAACCACTAGCCGGGATAAAACCGAAACACCTCTTACTATTTTGAGCTTTATGAAATCTCACATAGGATAGGTAACGACTTAAGCACCCCGAGACCCTATTCCAAGCACGGGGTTAACGTTAACCTACAACGCTCATTTTTTGCAGTATGGTGCTGCATCTAGTGAATATGGTGCTGCATCTACTCAGGAATAGGGAACGGCTTAATCAGGAATTGCAATATCATCAAATTAGGTTCAAAACTTCAATATTTTCAATTTCAATATATAAATAGTTTAATGATCAGAACAAAAACTCTAACTACCGTGATAGTCTTTCAATTAACCATTATTGATTACATGTTCATTACTATCAATTAGTATATTACAAACTAAAAGGTGACGTTGTACGCAAAAGCGACGTAGCAATGTGTAATGAATGTTATTTTTAATATTTCGTGACAGCCGCCATTTGTAAAACTTATATTTGGCATGCTGCTCTTGACATAAACTTGCATGATATTTGTGCTTTGGAATAATATAGAGACCGTTTAAATTTCCGAGCCGTGTTTGAAACTGTTTACAAGACTTACGGCATGCGGCGAAGGGAAAGCTGAAACTTTTTTAGCCACAGCTGGATTCCAATTGACAAAAATTTGGAACGGTATGTTAGATATACTGCAATCCAAACAAACTCTTTAGCTGAGAAAATCAAATTGGTCGTCCTAAAAAGAACGGTTTTTAAATGGTTCATGTTCGATCAATCTTTTTTGGAATTATCGTATGTCCCATTCATATCATTACTAATATTGTATGACAATTCATTAGCCAGTAACACTAGCGTCATATTTGCAACAGTTGTTAGCAGATGATTGAATACTAATGTTGCTAGCCAATGTATTTTCTACACACATTAGCGACGATGATAGTGGCTGGCTTATACCGTTCATACCACTCAACCGCCTTACCGAAAGATGGCTGCCAATTATATCACATTTATTTCGCTCGTGATAGAGCCAATCGGCTGGCTACAAATTCACCACTGGATTGGTAAACCGAATGCATAACCAGCAGCTGCCGAGCCAGAGGGGATAGAGTCATCAGCTACCTAGCCAATGGTCAAAACCTGAACGCTATTCGTGACGGTCGCGATAGGTTTTTTTTTTAAATTGTACCCCAGTATAGAAAACAAAGACGTAGTCCTACGTCGAAATCCATCATCTAGTATGCCAGCAGTTTCCTGTTAGCGAAAGCGAACTTGAGGATCCATTGGTCCGGGTACTCCTCGCTCTCGTGGTCCACTGTTATTCGGCATGATTCTAACGACTGGGTTGATAGCCTTTGCCGCCTTCTCACAGGCAGAGTTGATAGGGCTGTTAAAACTCAGCTGGTCGTAGATCGTCACTACCAGTTACTTCAGCACGCGCTTCGATGCTATGACATGTCCTCCAACGGTGATTTCAGCCCATTGCACCGCTTTACAGTTGCTGACCAAGTAGTAGTAGTTCTGTTTTGTGGTTGGCTGTCTAAAGCTTTTCTCCAGGCATCCATTATTCAATCATGCCGATCGTATCGGTCGAAAGCATTTCCATCTCTCCCAGCGTCTCTCCAGTCAGGACAACGTCGTCCGCAAAATTTCAGCGTCAACATGCCATTGTACATCCCGTTCCAGAGCATCGGGCCAAGAATAGAACATTGTGGAACTCCCGCCGTGATCCTAAACGACCTTTGCTCCATTTCTGTATCGTAAATTAGAACCCGGGTTTGGAAGTTGCTCCGCAGAATCCTACACAGATAATCAGGAACGATTAGAGCAAACCCAAGATGGATTAAAATAATGACTTAACTTCTTCATATTCATTTAACTGCTCACAAGACGCCCACGAGATTTAGTGCTGTTTATGCAATTACGATCATTCCGACATACCGTGAACTGATCTCCAATTAGTTTTTTTTTAAAGTATTTATTTGTACAGGCTCAATCGAATTAACTTTACAGAGCCAAATTTTAATATTTTATACATCATTTATCTTAAAACTAAAGTTAGGAGGATAGAGCCGATCACTCGCGGCCGTCTCGAGGTTAATAGGAATTACAAATTACGGATGGGTGGGAATTTAAAGTATGGTTTACATAACACATCAAATTTAAATTCTAAATGATCTTAACACTAAGAAAACCATAAATTTTATATTCTTTTGACTTGAACATTTTTGAAAAAGAAAAAAAACACACACACACATACACATATAA
Organism: Aedes japonicus; assembly: GCA_034211315.2. NCBI lineage: Eukaryota > Metazoa > Arthropoda > Insecta > Diptera > Culicidae > Aedes > Aedes japonicus. The sequence continues at coordinate 2,659 of JASCZW010002312.1, read as the reverse complement.
AAAATAATTTAAAGTAAACATACAGGTTAAACTAACTACAATCTAAGGCTAATGTTAGTCAAAAACACATAAATGAGTTTCATGTACTCCAAATCACGTACAGCCAAAATATCTCGAATTGGCATATTGGGTTGTCTACCTCGAGCCCGAAGGGAATCATAGAGCTCAGATCTGACTCCACGATGTTCAACACAAGACCAAATAACGTGATCTGCGTCCTGATAGCCTTGTCCACACTCACAGAGATTGCTGTCGCTCAGCTCAACCCGGTATAAATGAGCGTTCAAAGAATAATGATTGGACAGGAGCCGAGACATGACACGAATGAAGTCTCGTCCCACATCCATCTCCCTAAGCCAAGATTTTTTCGACACCTTTGGGATGATAGAATGTTGCCATCGCCCCAAATCTCCTTTACTCCATTTATACTGCCAGCTGACGAGAGACTGTTGACGAAAAATAGGAAAAAATTCGTTGAAGGCGATTTGTCGATCACAAATATCGCCTTCTATAGCGCCCACCTTTGCAAGCGAGTCCGCTTTCTCATTGCCCGGAATTGAACAATGAGATGGGACCCATACAAAGGTGATGATAAAATAACGCGAAGATAAAGCACTTAGAAGCTCCTGTATTTTGATGAGAAAATACGAGGAGTGCTTTACCGGCCTCAAGGAGCGAATAGCCTCTATAGAACTGAGACTATCCGTGAAAATGAAGTACTGATCCGGTGTTAATGAGGCAATAATTTCTAGCGTAAAATGTATTGCCGCTAATTCAGCGACATACACGGAACAAGGAGCTTGAAGTTTACGGTTGGCGCTATAAATTTCATTAAATATTCCAAAGCCTGCTGACTCCTCTATCAAAGATCCGTCAGTGAAGAACGATTTAGTGGAATCAACTTGGCCAAACTTTGCAGCAAATATCACCGAAGCAATCATAGGACGATGGTGCTCTGGGATTCCATGAAGCTCCTGCTTCATGGATAAATCAAAATGAACCGAATTGCCGAAATCGGAGAAGCAAACACGATTGGAAATGTTCGGCGAAGGGCTGACATCCTGTGTTATGTACAAATGGTACAAGGTCATGAAGCGGGTTTGAGGATTCAACTCAAGGAGCTTCTCAAAATGTTCGATTACCTGAGGGTTCATAACTTCACACCTGGTGAGGAGCCGGAGAGATAATTCTGTAAACCGATCCGAGAGTGGCAACATGCCAGCCAGCACTTCAAGACTCATGGTGTAAGTCGAGTGCATGCAACCTAACGTGATACGAAGACACCGATACTGAATACGTCCCAGTTTAATGAAGTGCGACCGAGCCGCTGACTGAAAACAAAAACTACCGTATTCCATAACCGACAAAATCGTTGTCCGGTACAACGTTAGAAGATCTTGTGGATGAGCTCCCCACCAGGTCCCGGTAATTGTACAGAAAAAAATGACCCTTTGCTGGCACTTTCGCTTCACACACTCAATATGGGATCTCCAGGTGCACTTTGAATCGACCCAGACCCCAAGATATTTAAAGGACATAGAATGAGTTATTGGTGTACCCCAAATTTGAAGCTTCGGTTGTGCAGGGTTGTGCTTCCTAGAGAAAACTACCAACTCAGTTTTCTCCGTAGAGAATTCGATACCTAGCTCTAGAGCCCAAGTAGACAAATTGTCTAAGGTATCCTGTAAGGGTCCTTGCAGATCGACCCCATTGGGTCCCGTGACAGACACTACGCCGTCATCTGCAAGTTGTCTCAACGTACAGTTGTCACTTAGACAACCGTCAATGTCTTTGACATAAAAATTATACAAAAGGGGGCTTAAACATGATCCCTGGGGGAGACCCATGTAGCTAAATCGTAAAGCTGTAGAGGTTCCATGAGAAAAGCTCATATGTTTCTCTGACAGCAAATTGTACAAAAAATTATTCATTAATGGTAAAAAGCCACAAGCGTGGAGTTTATCTGAAAGAATTTCAACAGATACTGAATCAAAAGCTTCCTTTATGTCCAAGAATACAGAAGCCATCTGCTCTTTTTTAGCAAAAGCTAACTGAATATCTGTGGAAAGCAACGCGAGACAGTCGTTCGTTCCCTTACCCCTACGGAAACCATATTGAGTATCTGAAAGCAGGTTGTTCGTCTCAACCCATTTGTCCAGACGGAAAAGGATCATTTTCTCCAACAACTTTCGAATACAAGATAACATCGCGATGGGTCGATAGGAGTTGTGGTCGGACGCGGGCTTACCAGGTTTTTGAATGGCAATAACTCTCACCCGTCTCCAATCATCCGGTACAATGTTGAGTTCCAGAAACTGATTAAACAAGTTCAACATGCGCCTCTTCGTGACGTCTGGAAGGTTCTTAAGCAAGTTGAACTTGATTCTATCAGCTCTTGGAGCCGTATTGCCACACGAAAGGAGCACGAGAGAGAGTTCTACCATTGATAAAGGTTGGCTAATCTCATCTATCCATCTAATTTGAAGATCCATTGGTCCGAGTACTCCTCGTTCCCGTTGTTCGTAGTTCGGTTACGCAGTCTTCGCGCCGTGTTTCAAAGACTACTCATCGACGTTTCGCGCGAATGCGATTCATTTGTTGCAAGGAAAACGTGATTGATTTTTGTAGTAAACCCACAATTGGTCACTTCTGGCTACCG
>JASCZW010002310.1:0-16347 GCA_034211315.2 Aedes japonicus | reverse complement strand
TTGAAGACATACAGTAGCGGACATAAACATGCACCAAACTGTATGCAAAGCTTGTTTTGAAAGGTTCTCACTTATTTCTGTTATCTTGAGTGATGTTATCGTACTAATTGATTAATATTAATGTAGAGTTTAATTTAGGGTTATTACTTCGAACATTTATTAAATTCCTTTTAGAGGTACCTGAAACTGTCAACAGCTATCAAAATTAAGCCGGACAAAAAATTGCACCTACATAATTGATTGTTTGTTTTTCGTTTTCTTAAAGTTTTATAAGATAGTGTGCGTTGTGGTAATAATCACAATTAACAATGAAGAAAAAACGTTGAGTAACGATGCACGTTGTGCCATTGTCAAAGCTAAACAGTCGGGGAAACTGATCGTCAAATCGCTGCGGATTTCGGAGTCAGTCATACAACAGTTGGAAGAATTTATAAGCGGTTTTTGCAGACTAAATCGCTAGACAGGAAACCTGGCAGCGGCCGCCCCCGTAAATCAACGGAACGGCAGGATAGATCCATGATTCGGATCGTTAAGAACGATCCACGGAAGACTGCAACTGATGTCAACAAATACGCTACACAGCAATTGCACCTCAACTTGAGTTCCCGAACTATTCGACGCCGTCTATGTGACGCAAAACTTTTCGGCCGTCGACCAGCAAAAACCCTTATATCACCAAAGAACCGACAGGCCTCGTTTAAGCTTTGCCAGACGATTTCAACATTGGTCGAAGTCGGACTGGGAGAAAGTTTTGTGGTCAGATGAAAGTAAATTCAATTTGTTTTCATCGGACGGCATCAGATACGTACGAAGGCCTAAAGGACAGCGATATAACCCGAGATACCAGGTTCCAACGGTGAAACATGGCGGTGGAAGTATCATGGTTTGGGGTAAACCTTCACAAATATTATTTTCATAATTGCTCTTTCATGTATTTATCATTTCAGGCTGCTTCAGTCGAAACGGCGTTGGTCCAATACGTCGTATTCAAGGAATTATGACCGCCCAGGTGTACAAAGAACTGCTGGAGAACACTATGCTTCCACATGCTACCACCCGTATGGCAAAAAGGTGGACTTTTCAACAAGATAATGATCCCAAGCACACTTCAAATCTGGTCAAATTATGGATGAAAAGGAATAAAGTGCCTATTTTAGAGTGGCCGTCGCAATCACCGGACCTCAATCCAATTGAGCATTTATGGGAAGAGCTCGAACGTCGAATCTGCGTACGTACGTACAAGAATACAGACGAACTAATGGCAGGACTGGAGCAAGAATGGTTCAAAATACCAATTGAACGTCTTATCGCTTGGTTGATTCAATGCCAGATCGCTGGCAGCAGTTATCGCATCAAATGGCTACGCAACTAAATATTAAACATATTTCTACTGTTTTTTGAAAAAGTACTTAAATGAATTAAATAAATACAATCTGACTTGAATTTTGAATCCTGGTGCACTTTTTTTGACCACTCTCAATATGAATCAACTTACCTTCTTCAACTCCAACTCAATCACGGGTTTAAACTAGGTGCATATTGTTACCTAGATAAATTACTTTTGGTAACAGTAATCACCCTCATAGGTCTTGTTGAGAATAAACCATTGGATTACTTATTTAATCATGTTTGAACACAAAACATATGCTTGGTGCAATTTTAATGTCCGCTACTGTAGTTGGTAAAGGATCAGAACAAGTCAGCTCCACAATTGCCCAAAACATTATGAGTGGTATCAAGGAAAAAGTGCAAACCTTCGGTCATGGAGAGGAGATCCAATCCAATCAATAGAAACCTAACACTAATGTTGTAGTTAATTTCTTGGAAATCCGCCTAAAAATGTTTGGCGACCATGGCTGTGTCTCTTTTTTCGAGTACAGTCTTTATTTCAACGAATTGTTTATTCATTCTTGCAGTTGTCAGGAGATTCTTTATAATCGAATATGAACGTGCATATGTATAAGCGATGTTGCCTAGCAATCTTCCCAACCTTTTTTGACATGATGCCATGATGAGAATAATCAGTGGTTACTACCGTTCAAATGCCCTTCTGCTCGTTTTCAACTTGCATCTTTCATTTCACAGCCTGTCGTACTCGAACGGAACTATCTATACTGTCTCTTCATTTCTTCGTTCGAGCAATAAATTATTGTCCACTTCTAGAGCCTCTCATGTTAAAGGAAAATTATCTGCTTCTGACAAATTTCAATCAGTGGTTATTAAAGTCTGATCAAGTCAAACAAAGGGCAGAGCCTTTTGATGTCGGACTAAGTTTTCGTGCTACAATGAGAGGTAATCCATATCATCATCATCGTCTCAATGAAATGGGCCAGTTCGGAAAATCTGCTCCACCTCGTAATACACGTACAACAAAGCTAGATCGTTTTATTCGCCCGGTTTTAAATTGGTTTTCCGAAGTTCTCAAGGTTTCTTAAAACTTTCGAAACAATGTTCGTTAATCTGGTATACTTTGTATTGCAGATAGAAACACCAAAACGGAAATAAAACAGTTGAAGTAACCAGCAAGCTCGACTCAATCTTGATGTTGGTATAGGGTCTTCAAATTCTATACCAGTCACGCTAAGGCCTGGATTTCCTCAGCTGTACAAAATATGTGTCTCCAAACCATACGATCCATGTCCGCACAGTCTGCGGTGGGTCCACAGAGTACTTTCCACTTGATCGAATTACAGTCTTTAAGGTCTGTACCCGCAATAATCCGGACACCTCAAAACATGAATACAACATAAATTTCGCATTATATTTCCGTCGTAGTTGTTTATTTCAGATTCATGGGATGTGTTTTAACAATTCGTCAAGGCAAAACATAGTTAATCGGTATTTGCATAAAATTTTCGAACTTTGTGCTTAACTCCGTCCATTAGGGTTTGTACAGACTTTTCAGAAATCGTAGAAGCCGTCTTTGTCCAAATCCAAATTTGCTGGAAGTGTTTGATGTCTTTGATTTCTTCCTTCTTTCCAGAAAGCTTCCGCTTCATCAGAGCCCAATATCTCTCGATTGGTCGTAGCTCTGGGCAATTTGGCGGGTTTGAGGTTTTTGGTACAATGTTCACTTGATTTGCTTGGTACCACTCCATCACAGTTTTAGCATAGTGGCATGATGCCAAATCGGGCCAGAACAAAGGTTTTTCTTTGTGACTTTTGATCAAGGGTAGCAATCGCTTCTGCAGACACTCTTTCTGCTAGATCTCCTGGTTAATTGTGCCTGTAGTGACGAACGATTTACTCTTTTCACCACACGTGCAAATTGCTTGCCACACAAGGTATTTTTTGGGAAATTTCGATGCCTTCTTCGTTCTGAAATGCTCAGCGGTAGCATTTCTGGTCATAGCAGAATAAAAAGCCAGCCCAGGAAGCTGCTTGAAATCCTCCAGGACATAAGTTTCATCGTCCATAACAACGCATGAAAAGTTCGTCAAATATTCGCAGTACAAACGCCGAGCCCGTGATATTGCTACCAAGTTCTGTTTGTCTTTGCGATTTGGATCTGTTTTTACTTTATACGACTTAAGTCCCAAACGTTGTTTTGATTTTCGGACAAAACCAGGCGACATCCCTATTTTAGGAGCCACCGTTCGAATGGAGAGATTTGGGTTTTTCGTTAATATCCTTTTCATCTTTCGATCCATGACAGGATCAGCGCGTCCAATGTTTTTGTTACTTCTCGGTTTACTCTCCACCGTCAAACGTTCCGAAAATGATTTGAGCACATCGTGAACAGTGGATTTAGGCAAATCCAATGTTTTTGCAAGGTCCCGTATTGACAAGTCAGGATTTGCCGTACGCCCGTACAAAATTCGCTCGCGCACTTGTTTTTCTTTCGTCGCCATCTTGAATACTAAACAAGAAATGTAAAAATCAATCATAGTCTTTTTCATCATAGACTCTCAGCTGTACCACAGTGAAATTTTTTATTCCTACGTGCAATATTTCAAAAGTTACAATGATTTGAAAATGTCCGGATTAATGTGGATACAGATTTGATGTGAAAAGTATCGTTCACACCGCTAGAATCGGTAAACTACGGTGGGCTGGGCATGTCGTAAGAATGTCGGACGACATTCCCAGTTAAAATAATTCCCGAAAACGGACCGACGGGCATAAGAAAAAGAGGCGTGCAACGTGCAAGGTGGATCGATCAAGTAGAAGGCAGATCGATCAAGTAGAAGGCTTGTTCAAAACGACGTATATGATGTTGTAAACAAAGAGGGTAAGAAAGATTCAACCGTTCACTTCTTGAAATCCTTTGCACTTTCACACAAACTAGGCCAACCCCACACAATGAATAACACTTCCCCAAATGATGGTGATGCTAGTTTCCGTAGGGGTACTGAGAGTTTATGAGAAATTTAGGTTTGAATGTTTCTTCCCGTGAGACGTATCTGATTTTGTATACAGTGAGAGGAAGTGGGATTCGGGCGTTGGATTCTTGAAGCCCTTATCACTTTCGTGCAAACTGGGGCCACCAACACAAGGAATAGCATTTGGTGACCCTTGTTTTCGTGGGGGTGCTGAGGGTTTTAGGAGATTTGTGTTTGAGTTTTACTTCCGTGGATATCGATTGTATGGATGGGGATGGGAGGGCGGGTATTAGTATACGATAACATACAATCATATACTGGTGCCTTCATCTCCCTTTTGTATGAGTGGCCGAGAGCGGTAGTTGGGTACAGGCGACTCGAGAGGTGGTAAGTGCTATCAAGGACGTGGAGTAAGACAGGTAATAGTTACTCATTGCCACGGAGCAATCCAGCGCAAACTGACAGCACAGCAAAGATAACAGAAAATGACAGAAACTACCCATCAGTGCGATTTCCCCCTTTCTTACGAGTCTATATTAATAAAATTTATTTTTAATAGGTTTGCGCCGACCATCGGTTGAAGCGGTTGAAACGTTTGTGCCGGTATTTTGTTCCGCAATATTTTGTTATCGGGCGTAGCGTTTTGTCTATTGTTTCGGTTGCGTTTTGTTTGTTGCGCGAGTGATCGAGTGAGCATGAGAAGTCGTGGTTCGCCGGGTAAGATGGGTCGGTGGTTGGGTACATAATTAATTGGAATCCAAATTATTCGTTTGCCATGTTTGTCTGGTCACCCTATCTTGGAACAAATAAATCACTGTCCCATTTTGTAAGTGACACCAGTAGAATTCGTACTGTTGGTGTAGGTGAGTTCAAGTTGGCTCTCAAGCGTTGAGATGAATTACCTTGTTTTCCTAATGAAATACCACCATCACACTCTGTGAGTAGCATCCTTACTGTTGGTGTAAATCGGTCTAAATCGGCTTTGCAGCATTATAAAACATCTCCCAGAATCGCAATGACAAACCACGATCACAATTTGTGAGTGGCCTCAATAGCATCCTTACTGTTGGTTTAAACCGGTCAAAATCGGCTTTTCAGCATTATTTAAAATCACTTCGTTTTCCTAATGAAATACCACTATCACACTCTGTGAGTGGCCCCAATAGGATCCTTACTGTTGGTTTAAATCGGTTCAAATCAGAAATTGCTATTATTTTCAAATATTTAACATGACAGCTTATCGTTTACCAAAACGAACCCTGCTGCTTCCCAATCCTGTTATGCAAAATCCCAGTGATTTCTCGTGGAAGTGCAGAGGTGTTCTCGGCTTCCAATAAAGCGAGTATAACGTCAACATATTCCTACTCCTTCCTTACTTGACCTGTATTCGGACGGGGCCGGCGCCAGTATTGCCTTAGTTTGGGATCACCAGTTTTTACACATTGAAGATGTATTTTAGTCCCAAGCATCATCTGTTGGTTCTCTGTGTAATAACAGCTGATCTGACTATAACGGAGTAGCAACCTCGGGCGGTCAATCATGCTCATGCTCAATTTAGGTTTGAATCTATCTTCCCGTCTTTGTTCACAAACTCAGTTACATCGTTCTGAATAAGTGGTCGAGATTTGTTTAACCGATTGATAGTATTTTATAGAATAGCAAAAACCGGTCGTTCACTGTAAGCCAATGATCCGTTATCTAAAATTACTGTGATGCATTGAACTTTGCACAGTTTCAGCAAAGTCATCTACATGTACTATCACAATATTCTTATCGAATAAATGTTGAAGACCTAAACGCTGCATTGTGCTCTGTGCTTTGCCACTACAAACTTATCGCCAGACAATCAGCTGAGCGCTTATCGAAGGTACGGGGGAAAAGCCCAAACATGCAGTACAATGGCGATTTCTGATTACTCCAAATTTTACGCTCACCGGACGTGTAGTAGAACGGAACGGAAGTTGATAAGATTTGAATTGTTCATTTTTTCTGCATGTCATCTGCATACAATCAATCTTGCCTACTGTCATTGGTTGAAGGTTTTCGATTTATATAAGACCTTGATTCAGGCTATAAATAATGTGCCGTTGTTGTTGTTGTTCCAAAATCAATCTCCGGAAGCAATGCCGGATTGCAATTTCATCTATCACCTGAAGGAAAACATTGTGTAATTCGGTGTTTAAAATTTTACAGCCATACCATGGACTCTGGATTGGATTGCTTGAGCGAACATTATGAGAAGGAATCCGGTCAAAATCCGTAGTTTAACAACGACTATTCAATATGCGGGCGTGAGTTGAATATAGGTGGCAGAGGTATTTCGCGATCGGTTTTTTTCGCGACGCGTCAAGGGGTATTACTCCATCGCATCGATTTGGCGGTAGAAGGACAAATCTTACATTTCGCGCGTGTAATGTATTATCACTTCTGTCGGGTACGTTGCCGGAATATATCATCAGACCCAACAGACAAGACTGCACAAAACAAGCTGGAGTCGATAAAGTGTCAAGTTTTTTTTTTTTTTGTTATGCTAATGAGCGTGAGATGATGAGATTCCGCTTGCTATTGCCATGCTGTATTTTTTATCGGGAGAAGTTTGTCCCGGATTCAGCGGAGAAGAACTTTTCCAAGTCACCTAGCACCGGTTTCGCTGGCTAGATGGTTGCCTGCTACTGCCCGGGGATGAGTTGGGACGACGTCATACTTTAATTTGGAAAAAGGTCGTAAAATGATATTTTTTATAAGTGAAACAGTGGAGACTTTTATGCCGATTGGACCAACACACCACAGCGGGCCCGACATGGCTGATGTATTTCAATAGGTGATACAGTCAGTCGTGGTGATTCCAAAAGTTTCTACATTTGTCCGGTGACAGGATGAAGGAAGTTGGAACTGGTTGCTACTTGAAAATAATGGATGGAAATCTGGAACAGATTAATAACATAGCAGGATAGGTAACTTATTTTGCTTATACTACCCGGTGTGTGTCTAAGAAGCTTTGGATTTCAGTTTATATGACGCTTGTTGGAGTTGCTGCGGAAGCTGAACGTGAAACCCTTATGATTATTCAAATTTACCATGGCAAGCCTGCGGATCGGTTTGAACTCTTTTCAACTGTGCGTGTTAATCATGGTGATGTCATTAGGCTCATTAGGCTTTAGATTTGACACTGTTCCTGTTCAGGATGGTGCTGAATTTACTGAATTATTAACAGCGGATCAGCTAGGGTGAGAGCGATCGAATCACAAACAGAAGCCGATTATACAAAAATTTTTAGCGTATTCTGCATTAAGAACTTCGAATTTTCAGGGTCCTCTCAAAAAACCTTATTTCCCAGTCTGCTAACATTTACAAAGACTATTCTGAAATTCTGATATCTTCTCTAGTCTTTGGCTTGTTGACATAAACTTTATTAAAGCACCGCAAATAATCATCCAGTGGAGTTGTTTGAGAGTGAGCTTTGAAGACTGCCCAGAAAGTATGGGCATAGTCAAAATCCACTGCCATTTCACAATAATTGGTAACTAGTTCATTTTTATGGCTGTTTCCTGTTGTTTACTTTTATTTTTCAGTACTTAGGTAACGGTTTGATTGTTTCCAATAGTTTTTTTTTTTGACGTAGTCCTACGTTTTTGTTTTCTATATTGGGGTATAATTTTAAAAAAATCACATCGCGACCGTCACGAAAAGCGGTCAGGTTTTGAGCGTTAATATCTCAGTCGTTTTTTAGGACATTTTCAAACCTTTTGAACCAAACGATCGGAGTTATTCCTACGCATCAATTCAATAGAAAACATTTTTGATTTTTGGCCAAATACTCTTGAAGAATTCATGAATGTAAAGCCTTGTCTTAAAAAGTATATTAACCTCCCCAGGCCTAAGGGGTCATATATTACCCCAAAAGTGTACATTGTCTTGGACGAATTTGTTTTACAACAGTTTTTCTATCTGGAAAATATATAAAACATATGAGCTTAATGCCCTCCCTTAGCTCAGTCAGTAAAGGCGCAGCTACAAAGCAACACCATGCTGGAGGTGGCTGGGTTCGATTTCCGGTCTGGTCTAGGAATATTTCGTTAAGGAAAATTTCTCGACTCCCTGGGCATAGCGTATTATTGTACTTGCCACACAATCATACTAATGTAAAAATGGTACCTGGCATCGAAAGCTCTCAATTAATAACTGTGGCAGTGCATCGAACACTAAGTTGAGGGCAAGCAATAAGCAAAGCAATAAGCTTGAAATGCTAAAAGAAGAAGAAGAATGAGCTTAATGCATAATTGGCGACCTAAAACTTCTTGAACATGAAAAAGTTCAAAAAGAAAAAGTAAATGCTTTGTTAATAGTGTAAAACTTTGTGTTGGAATACGGTACGTATGCGAACGTGTTAATAAATTCTTGTTGATAAACGTTAAACATGTTCATATCTTTCTGGGATGTTCATGGTTATCTAAAATGTACTTGAGTTCAGAACTGCAGATCTAAAGTTGTAACAGTAGGTTTTAGGTCACGATATGTATTCAAACATATTGAATGAACCTTTTGGGAGGTCAACAGTCATTATTTGATAATTTTGTGATGTTCTAGGCCATCCAAACTGTCCTTGAGGTCAGAACTTAAGATCTACAGTAGTAGCTATATACAGATAAAAAGAAACATTGAATTTTATGTGTTATCTAATGCACATAAAGGGAATGCTAGATATGACAGAAATGACTGGGATAATTCGTGTAGATTCAAGCTGGATATCGCCTAAATTGCGTTTATTGTATGGAAGATTTCCATCAATTGCAAACAACATGGTTGTTTACGCTTGCTTTGGTTTAGAATTCAACGAGGGGGAATTGTATGCGCCTGTTAAAATTAATTATTTTTTTCTGTGTAGCTTTTTGGGCTATATAAAGTTAGGCTACATATGCATATTCAGTGAATATTTTAAAATGTAAAAAACATTATGAGATAAACTGGGATAATCTAGGTTACCCAAACTGTCCTTGAGTTCAGATTGTATACAGTTGTAACAGTAGGTTTTTAGAGTATGCAAAGGGACAATATGTGTTGAACAAAATTCATTGAATAGTGTGGAAGGTCAACAGCAATAATGTGACAATCTTGGGATATTCTAGGTCATCCATACTGTCCTTAAGTTCGAAACATAAGATCTACAGTTGTAACAGTAGTTGTTTGAACAACGTCTATAATATGTTCCCTTACCCCAACCACTATACTGCTTCAGCTAGATAATAAGAGATCAATAAAACAGTGAGAGATCAAATAAACAGTATATATGCTTCCGCCATGGCAGGACGGCCGAACAATCGGTGTTGTTTCTTTCATTTCTTTCGAATATCGTAAACACAACGTAGGATCACCGCCCGTGCGCGATCAGTAGTTTTTTTGGGCTACATTAAGTTACTATATGTTTTCTATAACATTAATTGAATCTTTCGGAAAGTCAACAATCATTATTTTATAACTTAGTGCTCCTCTTTTTTTTTAGACGGGATGGAAAATCTGCAACCAGACACCTTAAGGACTCGGGGTGTGGGGATGAGGGTGCCAACTCCTCGATCCACTTAAAACCCACCCGTGCTTTAAGCCCTGGACTCTCCCAGGAACCACCTTTCGGTACTCGCTGCATGCGGAGAACTGTGCATGCCCATATTTGTGCAGGTATTGTCTAAAACAGCCGTGGCCAGAATCTACGTTAAGTGGAAGTTTGCTCCACCGTGTCGCCTACCAACCCACCTGATTAAATCCGGGATTAGTCGATGGGTCCACCGACCTTTGGTGGAGTTGTTCCATTCCCTTTGCCACATACCCATGGATGCGGCTCTAGTGGTCTTCGTTGTTCGAAGCATTCTACGTCCTCAAGCTAGTGATCCTCTAGATAATCCAAACTGTCCTGGAGTTTAGAACTTGAAATCTACAGTAGTAACAGTAGCTTTTTAGGCTATATAAAGTACCATCACGTATTTTTTTTTTTTTTTGTAAGGTTTACTGGCGGAAACCTCTACGCCAGGCCTTTGATGATATCTTTGCGTAGATCCTTTCGAATCATTTTGCCAGCCGTACACGGAACATGTCGTCCAAGAAATGACGGAACATGACGCTGTTGCAAATGACTCGGAAGGAGCCACGTTTGAGAATTTTGTTATGTTATGTTGTTCTTTGTTATTTTTTTTCCATAGTCTATTTGTGATTTTGTTAGTCAGTATCACGTTTTCAGCTTGAATGATTTGTTCCGAAGTTCCTTCTGTCTTTTGTAGTCTAGTCCGTTGGATTGTTATTTGTTTGAAAGTTTTCCGAAGCAGTTTTCTCGAACCAAAAATAAGAAGTTATTGTTACTTGTGTGTTCGACTGACATAACTTAACTCCCTTTGAAGCATTTCACCAGCCGTGCAAGGATCATGTCGTCCATAGAGACGCTGTTGACACTGCCTCAAAAGGTGTTACATTTCCCAGGTTTGCTTCTCATTTCTTTGCATTATGTTCATGTCCATTGTTTTGTGTCATTTGGTCATTTTTTTTTATCCCCATAGGATTGCAATGATCAGGGTTGGTTTTTGGAAACTCTCAAGTGATTATGCCGGAAGGATTAGTCTATGGTGACCAAATAAACACCGGGCTTTCGAAATCAGCTCACATAATCTTGTTGAAAATTTTTGGGATTCAGTATCAGTCAGTGTAAGCGTTATGTTGTCCAGGTATTTGTCAAAGTCCGTGTTTTTGTACTTATCCGTGTCCTTATATTGTTAGTGATATTCTTGTCAGTGCAGTTTTTGGTATCTGCGCAATTTCATATAGTACAGGTGTTACATTGTCACAGCTATCTCTCTTATTCTACGCTCCCAAATGGAACAAAGTATTTGACGTTAAACTCATCGGGAAAATAAGCTGCTCTGTTGTACATGTGTGGACGGTCATTTAATATATAGTTATGTTTGTTTGTATGATGTGTATGTAGTTTGAGAAATTATAAATGATTAACATACCCCACTTACCCACACTTTTGTTATTACTTTTGATTTGTTGGGAACATACCGCCTTAGATGATACTCGCATGCATGTGCTTCGTCCACGTAGGTCTTTCTTGGGCGGCTACTTGGTCTTGTTCCAACCATAGGCCAAGATGCCTGCCTGTCCATTTAGCGTCACCATGAGACTCGGATTTGCATCAGGCTCCAAGCCTCGGCATGCTGATCCTTCTTGCATATTTTCTTTTTTCGTTCTAGAAATATACAATAATATTCGCTCCTCTGCCTACAACAGCCAGACCAAATGTAGAATCTGTGTGGTGAGGCTTTCCAGAAAATTGCAGACCCATATTAAAACTCAGTTATAATAAAAGTAGACGATTCTTTGAGTAGTAGTAATATTATTGAAATTATACAAATTCTATATTGTATGAAAATAAGGAAAGTTGTCAAATTTAAAGGGAAAATGCTACTACTAGTGGGTTCAAATGCACTTCTGGTCCACATCAACCCCTGGAAACACTGGTTTGCATCTTTCCCGTTTGGGTAAAGATCCAGTCCAAGCCCTGGGACCTGGTAGTTTTCAATCTACCACAAGGTTTTTCCAATGACCAGGGGATATATACAAAGTACCATCACGTATTCAAGTATATTCAGTAAATATTTTTGAACGTAAAACGACAATATACAAGACAAAGACAAGACTATAATCTTGAGATGGTTTAGGTCATCCAAACTGTCCTGGCGTTCAGAACTTAAGATTTTCAGTTGTAACAAAAATGTTTAGGCAATTCAGAGTTTCAATAAATATTCAAACATATTAAATTAATATTCTTAAAGGTCAACAAACATTATAAAGCAATATGACATCCAAACTATCCTTGAGATCAGAATATAGGACCTACAGTTGTAACAAAAGAATTTAAATTTTTTGTAAGGTCACCAGTCATTATAAGAGGATTTTGAGATATTCATGGTCATAAAAACTGACCTTGAGATCAGAACTTAAGATATACAGAAGTAATCGTAGCCTTTTGAGCTTAACAAAGCGATACATTTTCAAACATATTCAATGAATATTCTGAAACGTCCGCAAACTCAAGGAAAACCTTGTTAGTTTCAGGACATTCATACTGTCCTTCAAAACATATCATTGTATAGCGGATTAAGCTATTGTTATAACTGGAGGTCTTAAGTTCTAAACTCCAGGACAGTTTGGACGACCTAGCAAGTCTAGAAAAAAAATCGATGTTATTGAGCACCAAATCCATTAGAATTCACCAAGTTGCTTGAATTGCAACACCTGGAAAAATTAGGCCTGAAAAGGTTATTTCAAAGAATATTACATTGTACACTCCAAATGGCTTACATTTAGTTTCTTAGTACTACATCATCATATCGAACAACTCAATGGAGTTTTTGTAGTTTTTTTTTCAAAATTTTACAGGAACAACTAACTAATCCCCTACATGGAAACTAACTCCCGTTGATTAAGGTTTATTCTTGGCATACGAGTTCTGCTTTACCTAACAAAAATAAACCCAAATGAGCGGGAGATAGTTTCTCTCCCATGTAGGGGATTTGGGTGTGTGAATTGACAATCCGTTAGAATCGTTTAAGCTACCGGTAGTATATGAGCACGATCAAGCGCACATTCTTTTGCCAGTCAAAGTGGTTTCTTCGTTCCTGCCTTGACCTACCCCGCATGGGGATGCTTGGCAAAAGATGGTGTGCTTGTTTCGAAATACTACCTCACAATGCCCTCCGCTCAATTTAAAAAACTACTTCTATTCATTTTTCACAGCCTGCCGTGCGCTAACGGAACTACAATACTGTATCAACTTTGTTCTAGCAAAAAAAAAGTGATATCTACTTCTAGAGCCTCATGGTGATGAGAAATTATTTCCTTCACAAACAACATCATCAATTGTTTTTAATTATATATTAATTATATATAGAGAGAGATTCTTTAGCCAATTCTGACTTAAATAATGTATAGAGGATATATAGAGGCCTCTTACTATCAATAAATATCGAAGCAACAAATAAGAATATTGACAAAATTAGAATGTAGAAGTTCAACATGTTGACAATGGTTACCATACGCTTGTGTTTGCCTAAAAATAGAACCGAATCGTTTTTCGATCGAATTGTGATGCAGTTTTGTGTTATATTTTGTTTTATTTTTTTTTTTTTATTTTGAATAAAAATTACAGTTAAAAAATATTAAATTCATAATTCGAAGGATCTATTATACAAAATTGCCTTATCCATCGGTTTCTCAGCGCATTTACAGCTCAAACATCCGTCATGGAAATGACAGTTTCCTCTACCAGCTGGCAGAAATAAGCGGTCGATTTTATTACTTACAAACCGGGTTTGCTCTAACGAACAGAAACACTAAAAACCGTTAAATTTTTTAGATTATTTTTTAGAAAAAAAATTCAGAACAAAACGTTCTATGAATCAAAATTCTATAGCCTAATCGATTTTGTCTTGCTGGCTACACTACAGCAAAATTGTACAAATATGAGAGGAAAATTAATTTTAGGTGTCATTATAATAATCATTATATATTATTATTAGTTCAGTGAGTTACAACAACTTAGCATCACAAATTGAACATATTTTTAAGGATTTAATATACCTATATATTAGGCTACCTAAACTTATTATTTGTTTACATATTTTAGATTAAGTTGGTTAGAAGAGAAAGTAAATTTACAAAATATTGAGTGTTAGGTGTGCAAGTGCAAGTGTGTGCGTTTAAAAATCCAGTTGCATTGCCCAGTGCACAGACAAACGGTGAAGACTCCCTCCGTGATCTGCTGCTCTAATAGTTTCTCACTAATTTGTCAGTTCGTTATTATAAAAATCAGTTTGTTATTCCTCGACATTATTTCCACCGCTGTTGTTAGCGAGTTTTTATTTTCTGAAGCAGAAAACGTGTATTTTAAGAAGTGTATTAACGATAAGAACTTTATTGCAATCGGTAAGTGACAAGCCAGCAAGCTAGCTTTGGCACAGCACCCCTGCGTGATCGACAAATCACCTTCAATGAATTTGTTCCCTTTTTTCGCCAACAGTCACTCGTTAGTTGGCAGTATAAATGAATTAAAGGAGATTTGGGAGGATGGCAACATTCACTCATCCTAAAGGTGTCGAAGAAATCTTGGTTTGGGGGGATGAAATTCGTGTGATGTCTCGCTTCATGTCCAATCATTATTCTTTGAAAACTCTTTTCTACCGTGTTGTGTTGAGCGACAGCAATCTCTGTCAATGTGGACAAGGTTACCAGTACTCTGATCACGTTATTTGGTCTAGTGCTAAGCATCGTGGAGTCAGATTTGAGCTCTATGATTCCCTTCAGACTCGAGATAGACCTAATGAACCGGTTCGAGATATTTTGTCTCTACGTGATCTGAATTCAGCGAAATCCAATCTGCGTGTTTTTAGAGCACCTCTACACCTCAAAAGTTGAAATTGTAGCGAAAAATGCAAAATTGCAATCTTGCAGTTTTTGCAATCATATCTTGAGAAATCCGCATGATTCTTGTAAAAGGCAAAATTTGCTCATCATGTTCCACAAAGCTTTTTATGGTATAAACAAAGCCATGCAAGTGTGTGCAAGTGGTTATCGCTGTGTGCCTAGTGCTCTCGACAATCGCAGCAACCGTTGGGTTTTGGTTCAACCGTCAACAACTCTCAATATGGGTGAGACAATGGCACAGAACGCCGCTACGCCATATTCCACTGTTGCTATTCCGCTGTCAAGTGTTCTATTTTATCTGCACTCGTCATCACACTCCTATCGCCCTCTCATCAAGTCACCATGCGGTTTGCGAAATAAACGAAGCCATGTAAGTGTAAGCGACCGAAATTTGCTTCATTGTTGTAACGTTGAGTGCCTCAAAACCGAAGAAACTGTAGGATTCTTTATTCCATTCACCTCAACTTGTTGTGGTGACTGGATGGTTACAATGAAGAGCTGTCATGCTGACGGTCGCGGTTCGACTCTCGGTAGCAGATGGTAATCTTTTTTTTTGTGCGCCATTGAATTTACTTACTACTAATCAACTGTACAACATCACGCACACATTGAATTTTTCTAATCGAATTGATGTGTTGCTTTTTGCCCACGACCAATGTTGCTTTCTTTCTCCAAGTTGCGATCCATTACGAGAAATGAAACCAAATCATGCGAAATTGCATTACAATCTTGCTTTTTTATTTTGGGTGTAGCCTTAGATTGTAGTTCGTTTAACGTGTATGAATAGTATCAGTTTATTTTTTAAATCTGTGAAAATGTTCAAGTCAAAAATAAACCAAAAGTTTTTTTATGAAGGTTTACTGGTGGGAATCCGAATAGAAACCTCTACGTAAGGCTTTTGATGATATTGTTACGTAAATCCTTTCGAATCATTTTGCTAGCTGTATACGGAACATGTCGTTCAAGAAGACACTGCTGCAAATGATTCGGAAGGAGCAACGTTTGTTTTTTCAATTGTCTGTTTGTTATTTTGTTAGTCAGTTTAACGTTTATAAGTTTGATAAGGCGTTCCGTAAGGATTATTTCGTCTATAGAGACGCTGTTGACACTACCTCAAAAGGTGTTACATTTTCAAGTTTGCTTTCTCTTACTCTCAGTCATGTTTATGTCAACTGTTTTCTATGTCCTGTCGTATTTTTGGCTGTTTGTTATTTAGTTCGCCAGTGTCACGTTTATAAGTTTAATAAGATGTTTTACTTATCTTCGTTATTTCTTCATGAATTCTGCAGTCTTTTGTAGTTTGTGAAATTCTTGATCTTCTGTTTGTCCGGTGCCGTTTTGTGCCATGCTGTGATATAAATTCCACTCCTCTCAATGTCTTGCCATATGCAGTTGCACCATGAATATGCGGGTCGTACCTTATATTCTAGGGCTGTTTTTAGTTTACTTCACTTCTATATGGTAATGTATCAAAAATAGTTCAGTCTGACAATTTTCTTGTTTACGGTTTTGTTTATAAGCCAATTCGATGCAATACCTATGTGGATTATCTTCACTT
>JASCZW010002309.1:5000-82614 GCA_034211315.2 Aedes japonicus | reverse complement strand
AAAAAAAATAAAGTATTACAAAAACTGATCAGTCAGTGTTTTAGATTAGCTTAAGAATGTTGTGGTGCATTACCAATGCAATAATGCTACTTTAGCAATGTCTTATGGCATTACAAAAGATATAGCATTAGTTCGAGCTTAGTGGGGCCCTTTTCAGCTTTAATCCAACTTCAATGATGCACTAGACGTAATACATATGCCCTATATATGCATGCATATATAGTCTCATGGTTACTTGGGCTAACTTAACCGCCTATTCAGCATATATTTATTTGGCCTTTAACCATCTGACATATTGTTAAAACTTTATAGGAGATTGTTTGTTTATAGTTCTCAACTATAAAGGTAAATGTCTTAACAATAACGGAAACGGTCATCAATAATAAGGGAAATGGTCCAGGAATGGTTTGTGATTATGGGGGAAGTTTTAAATTTTCACCTGATGATAACTTTGTAAGTATTATTGACTTCTGACGCTATCACTCAACCAGTGGAAGGAACTGGATGCCGGAAAATGAAATAAAACAAAAAAATAATTTGTTATAAAACAAAAAAATAAATTTTTAGTTATTTTTTCTGCAAACAGAGTATCAATTTGATTATACCCCGTTCACACTACAAACTCTATTACGTGATATAGAGTATCTTGATATCAAATGCCATGCTAGTTATTTCCAGTGAAAACTAGATGTATCAAGATGCTGATATCAAGATACTCTAAATCACGTAATATAGCTTGCAGTGCGAACGGGGTGTAACTGACACTTTCGTTGAATCAATCCATAATTTTAATACGTTTCCCTGAGTCAACGCGACCTGTGTTTTCGTAATAATAAACGCCTTTCAAGATGGAAAAAGCAAAAATATTATTTTAGAACCATAATTTGTGTTGTTTTGTGGTAATAATTTTAGGGAGAAATATCCAATCTGCCTGTTTGTATCAGAACAAAATCGTTAGTTCAACCAACAAAACGGATTTTTAAAACAACTTTTTCTTTAGTTTGGATATCAACAAACATGTTTGTTGTTTCCAACGGGACTGTTTTTTTCTCCGTGTATCATCATTTTCAACACAATAGACCGTTTTGAGAATTTATTCGGATTCTTTCAAAAAACTATCTGGCCACCCTTATAAGTGACCGCCCTTGCTTGTGTCACTGTCAGTTTGTTTTTTTCTTTTTCTCGATGCACTTCGCGTTAGTGTTTGTACTACGTAGAAATTTTCATCCGCTGTATAATTGTTCTAGGAAGTAAATTTTCGCGTTCAAAAGCCTCAGAAGTGCAATTTTGTTATATTAATACATGGAACTACTGTGCGTGAACATGGATCTTCATAAGTTTCGAAGCTTGCTTGAAGTGCTTATGCGGAAATGATACGTTGCTTTCGCGATAACATTCTAACCAAATGCGGCAACTCAGACTTTTTGATAGTACTCTGAAATAGTGTGCGTGTGTTTTGTTGTGCCTTCATTCGATAGAACTCTGAATACTAACGTAAACATCAAGGTATGTTTTGTTTATTGCGTTTTCGAAAATAGTGTTGCTAGTTAGAAGTGGACTAGTGTTTAAAATTATTACTGCCTAGTGTTTAAATTATTATTTCCTAATTATTATTGTTATTCTATACATGAAAACATTTCATTAGTTTAACATACTTCTGATCGAGGTCGAATTATTCTCTTTTAAGACTAAAACGAAGTTCTGTTTTTTTCCAATTTTAGATAAGCGACACTGGCAGCACAGTGAAGTGCAACTCTCCGGAACATCGCGAGGTGAGAAAACTTCAATTTTGCATGGCCAAGCAGTGACAGACGGAAAAAACAACAATGGTGGCCATCGTGGAGCAATAATTTTGATTTTCTTAAAATACTTTTCGAGTATTGCCCTGTCTGGCCGCCGAGGAAGCAAATTTAAATAGGCGCTGTGTTGAATATTGACTAGATTTCGGAATATAGTGCAGTGTTTGGGTAATCATGGATTTCGAAGAGGATTCCTCCAATACACGGGAGGCATCCTGTACTCCACCGCTGCCGACGACGGATTTGACGCCCAACGAGATAATGAAATTCGGCCCAGCGGGTGACGATTTGCAAACTCCGGAACGATTTTCCGCATCGGACAGCGAAGACGCGGTGGAAAAGCCAATGTTGGAATCTGTAGTTTTGAAAGTCATCCAGCTGCCTGAATCGGAGGACGTAGAGCGCCCTTCCACTATTTTGGAGGCAGACAAAGATGGCGATCAGCATAAGATTGAGGAAGACACTTCCCAAGGGGAGAAGTCTACGACGGAGACGGAAGAGGCAGAAACGTCGTCGCTCAACCAACCAGCAGACACGGACGTAGTGAAACTAGTTGAAAGTGAGTAGTTTTGATTCTTTTCTAGTGTAAGGGAGAGGGGGAAGAATCGGGAAATGCTTCTGTTGTGTCATGGTGATGAAACAATTGAGTCTATATATATTTGTAAGATACTGCAACCTTGGGGTTTTTGTCGCATTCTATATATTTTTTTTTATTGATAAATTACTATCGCATATACTTTGTATTCTACTAAAGACAAAATCATAGTTAATCGAAGTGTTCACAATAATATTGTAGGTAAAAGTGGACAAAAATATTGATTTTTTATGGAATTCATCAAACAACCTTGTAAATAAAAACGAAGTTTGAAATGATTTTGTTGATTCGCAAGTAAGAACATTGTTGCTGGACTCGATCATTTTCACTATCTACTTAAGATGTTGATTTATAGTGTTCTTATAGTTATATAAACTGCCCATAAATACATAACATTTCCAATAACATGTCAGTCAAAAGTTGGTTCATCCTAGAACTGCAACGCATCTAAATCTCGATGTTAGATGGTTGAAAAATTCACGCGAATTAATCTAGAAATTGTGTATCTAAATACATTTAATTGCATTGCTCTTCGCCTTTTTGCAGGAAATATTTATCATTCTGTATCGTCTGCGAATGATTGTACTCAACTGTATGATAAAAAAATTGTGTGTTCGGAAACGGAAATAGAAGCTGCCAGAATGACAAGTAGTGAGGCTTTTAAATCTTACCGAAACATACTATGTAATTAGGAAGTGAATTGACGATTGCCTCATCGAGGAAGATGCACTCCGTTTGATATTCAGAGAGATTTTCCGAAAAGTTTATCCTGCGAAGAAAATTTTCCAGAAGTGTTACGGACATAATCTAACTCGTCCGAAATCCGCGTCTGGGGAAGTAAGGTCTATTATAGCTCTATTATAATAGCTTTAGTAAAAAACGCGATGTAAGCTGAATGCGTTTTGTCAGGTATGTTCCTTCGTGGGTTACGGTGTAAACCGATACCGTCTGTTGGATAAGCGAAGGCAGAAGATATGCCTAGCACATCATGTTGTAGTGCATAAATCAAGATTTGTACCGAGCAACGTAGTTGTGAGACGGCCAACGATGGAGATACGCAATCGATATTAATTTCACCGGACTCACTAGAGGAGGTCCGGAAAGAGTCGGTTGTTCAGCAAACTAATCTCCAACATATTATTCTGGGCTTTTATGAAGACCAAAGAAGATGGATTATCGATTGATATTCAGCGAGACTTTGGTCGATGGTCGCACAGTTTCCAGCCAAGTATATGGACCCGATTATGACGTTTTCCGATGCGATAGAAATCTAAACAATCTACTGGATGTGGGGGTCTAATAGCGGTTCGTTGCGGAGTGAAGGCGAAACCTATCGAAAAAAGTCGAATGGGAATGCTTGGAGCAGATCTGAATCGCTATTAGATTAACATGTGATATCTAATTCATTGAGGCCGCTCCGTTTTCTCTATCAACTATCTGACTTCAATTTGGTTGGTATTTCGTGGAAATCGTTTCACAGTGTCTTTCTCCATCCTGACTGCGAATGATCCGTGCCTCATTCAGAAGTTTTACATCTTCTCGATTGCTATAGTGTGGCAACACTCTCGCAAATTAATCACGTAATGAACGAAAACCACCGTAGTTTGGACCTCTGTTTTGTAAGTGCTGTGTCGCTCCGGCCCCCACCCCTTTGGTAAAGCATGTCCCACATCAACCACCTCTAGTCGTTTCCATTCTCGAAAGTCTGGACAGCGACTATGATAACTTTTCAGCGTCTGTGTCGTATGATTTCCGGAAAGCCGACCATCGTAGCATAACCGGGGTGCTGGCCAACAATTCTGGACGCAGACGACGTTAACAATGCCGAACTCACAATTTCACATTCTTGACATACGTCATTGGCAGGAATGTGCCGGGAACTATTCGTCAGAAAGGCTCTTTTCATCCATGGCAGACAAAGGAACTGATAAAGCTTAAACTAATAAGGAACTGATAAGCCAACGGTATAAACGACTACCTAAGAACCGAAGAAAACCCAAGCGATTTGGAACTTTGTTAACTCTAAGCGTAAAGATACCGGATTGCCTTCTGTAATGCACGTGGAGAATCACTCGGCGAATACATAGGAAGAAAAATCCTCCTTGCTGGCTGAATGTTTTAATTAGTCTTCGAGGACCCGCGAGATGACTACCATACTTCAGATGCGCTGAGGTTTGTACCGTGGGATGTCATTATTGCTGATACCTTTATCTGCAGACAATTTGACCAAGGCACTGTCTAAAGTGAAAACTTACCAAACTGGACCGGATGGAGTTCCTGCCTGTGTTCTGAAGAAATGCTCTACGAGTCTGATTGTTCCTCTACTCCACATCTGCAACTTGTCAATGCAGCAATGCATCTTTCCTACTTTCTTGAAGGCTTCTTTCATGTTTCAGGTACATAAAAAAGAAGCAAATAATAATGTAAGGCACTACCGAGGAATCACGTCCTTATGCGCGTGTTCTTAATTACTGGAAATAGTAGTATCTAATTACCTTCGCTCTCGTGTGAAACAATAACAATACCCCGAAGCAGTATGGATTCTTTCCTGGATGAAGCGTAACGACTTATCTCGTGAAATTTTCATCATTATGTATTCAAAACGTTGGACGTGGGATGCAAATTGATGCCTTTCACACCGATTTGAAAGCAGCATTTGATTCGCGATTCTATAAGAGAAAATTGAAAAGCTTGGAGTTTCCAGTCAGCTCATTGCATGGCTTAGGTTTGAACTGTGTGTTCACTGACGGCTCTGAGGTCCCACAGGGAAGCAACTTAGGTCCGTTGCTATTCTCGCTTTTCATCAATGATGTTGCCTTGCAACTTGGCAAAGCTTTTGCGATACTATATGCCGATGATATGAAAATATACATGAATGTTGAGGATGTTTCGGACTGTATCGAATTACAAAATCTTCTTGATCGGCTTAGTGCCTCGTGCCGTGCAAATGGTATGACGCTCATGTGGTAAATGTAATAGTTCAATGGTAATATGGAAAATAAAAATAACAATAATAGTATTTGATTTATCAAAAATAAATGAAAATTGATACTTACATTTTATTTGCGTGATTCGCCATGAACGTAGTAATAACTCTTAGACCAGGACATTGTAAACAATAATAATTACGATGCTGCCTGGCGATTCCTCACGGAGAGATTTGAAGATAAGAGATTTATCATAGACAAGCAAATCGAGTGTTTGTTCAATTTGCCGTAGATCACTAAGGACAACTCGGCAAATCTCGAAAGTTGCTGGACGTGTGCAACAAGAACATCGAAGCATTGAAAAACTTGAACCTTCAGCTGAAAGGCCTCGGAGGGCAAATGGTTGTTAACATGATTTCATCGCGAATGGATAAATTTACGAGAGTCGCCTGGGAGACTCGCCCGAAGCCGGGAATTTTGCCCAGTTATACGGAGACGAAGGCATACCTACAAGAACAGTGCAAAATAATTGAAGAAAACTTGAAATAAACAACAAAGTTGAAAGTGCGAAACTGAAAGCGGTGGCGAAGTCCCACACGCTAATAAACACGAGTGAACAAAAGAACAACACGAAAACTCGATAAAAGCAGGTGAAGATCGCTGCATAGATCATTTCCGTGACACCCACCAACGAGATCAGGAAGGGAGGTATTATGTGCGGCATCCGTTCAACGATATGCTTAATGAACTGTGCGATTCGCGAACAATGGCAACAACAAGATTTCTTACGTTGGAGCGTCGACTGGACAGGGAACTAGAAATCAAGCAGCCAGTTTTATGCGAGAATACCTCGGCCACAGCCATCACAGTCGATGATAGCGAAGCACAGAATACCGTTTACTACATACCTCATCATTGTGTACTAAAACCAACGAGTACTTCTACAGAGCTGCGGGTCGTGTTTGACGGATCCGCACCGTCATCGTCAGGAGTGGCCATCAACGATGCTTTACTGACGGGGCCATATGATTTATTCTGCATTCAACTAAACTATCGCAGTTACAAGTACCTCTTTATGGTAGTCGTGGTGCAAATGTTTCGCCAGGTCGGTGTCCTACGTACGGATACCGCATTCCAACGAATAGTCTGGAACGAGCAACTGTCGGTATACGAGCTTTCGACAGTGACGTATGGTCAGGCATCATCTCCTTTTCAAGCAACTATGGCGCTTCGACAGGCTTCGTAGGATCACCAGCACGAGTTTCCTCAAGCATCGAAGGTAATTAAGAAGTGGACGACGTGACGACGTGATTGCAGGTGCGCACAGCATCCAGCAAGCATGCGCACTTCAACAGGCAGGGCTGGTAGCGACCAACGATGTTAAAAATAGTTATTTTAGTGACTACGTTGATGAAAAAAGTGACTAAATAGTGACTTCAATTTGTAAAAAAAGGAAAAAAAAGTGACCAAATTTTTCAAAAGGTTACTAAAAGTGACTATGCAAAATGGATTTGAAATAAATAATTAATTTGTGTTTGGTGGTTCATCAGCTTGTTTGCTACGATTCGTTGAGCAACCACACTCATGCTGAGTACGAATAGCGAGCTCGTTCTACCTGATTTATGCAAAATACAACGCGTGTCGAAGAATTTGACACAAGATCATGAGTGGTTTTTATTATAGTCACTCAAAAGTCTCATGCAACTTCCAACAAATTTACCCAATGACTCAGTCAGATCATATTATCGAGTGTGATAAAATGATTATCATTGCAAATCAAATCGTATCAGATTGAAGTCCATATGTAGCAACTCTTTGTATGCACTGTCACGAGTCTCAAAATTGTACGTATATGCATGTATTATCAAATTCATCGATTTAATACTCCATTAGTACTCGCAGCCTGGGCATTTCAAATGGTGCACCAGATCCTGTATATACCACACGTGGATCGTTTGTAGATGTTTTTTTTTCCTATAACTTGATTGCCGATGAGTTAGTGTCTTTTTTGTGCACTTTGTGGTCTGTACAGAGTAGTTTTACTCACTGGCTAGTTGCAGTTTCGTAAAACCAACTAAGCTCAAAAACGGTAACAACATTTTTCGTATAAAAATGCACCTGCTTGCCAAATTTTAGACAATATGACCGCTTAAAACTTCCCATGACGAAGTGATGCTTGGGGGTGTCGAAGTAGCGATCATCCCTACTTTTCTCTTGTATTTAACTGTTGAGCTCACTTGGTTTTAGGATGCCTCAGTGTCGAAGTGAATAAAAATTTATCCTAATAAAAATCAATTTGTACTAGAAAATTTGAAGCATACAAGCATACCATAATGCTACGGCCGCTGTCAGAATCATTTAAGAAAAAAAAAGGATGCACAAATGCATTGGTAATGGTAGTACTTAAACTGCCATATATTGTTAAATCGAAAAAGTGTCAATCTACTGTCACGGAAGCCAGAAAATGTGTCACTAAGTTCTAACTCTACCAACAAACAAAAATGAATCACTTTTCAATCGTTTTATCTTAACATTTTATAGCACGTATGCCTATCAGCCTTAACAAGATTTTTTAAAGATTTTTTAGTTATTGTACTCTTTTTGCTCTTTCGCTACACTCTACTTTTTTTTCTGTAATTTTGGATCGGATTCGTTCTATTAATTCGTCGTTTCCATAAATGTCTACCGCAGTTTCCTTTTTTCTTCAGCCGGTTTTCTTCAGCCATTCAACGAGAAATGCACACTTGCCTATTTTTGTCTAAATCATATACTAGTAAGTAGTTGGTTCACGAAAATAACATAGAAAATCATTACCTTTTACGAAAAATATACGTGACCGGAAATGGCAAAGACAATATTTACAGATTTCGAGATTGAAATTCACTTCTTATTTTGTGCGAAACCACGATCGAGCGAAACGCATCCGAACACTGCTAGAGTACACTTTTTCTGTTGCAAAGCTTTGTGAATGTGTTTGTGAACAAAGCGTTGAAACGACGCGGGCGAGCAAAAAATTGAGCTTTGCAGTCGTTCGTGCTGTCTTGTTCTCTCCCACAAAAATCTTGAAAAGGGGCGCGCAGTAAAGGCCGAGCTACAATGGGAGCGCAGCGGTGCGGCAGTTTCTGACAGTTAATCCATATTTTATGTCAAAACTGCGCACCGGGCCGCTGTCTCCGCATTGTAGCTCGGCCTTAAGTCATGTTTGACGTTACTGCGCGCTGTTTACGAGTTTCCCGTGGGGAGAACAAGACAGCACAAACGACTTCAAAGTCTAATATAAAAAAGCTTTCTTTGTTTTGCTAGCGCTGCATATTGAGATTAAACTGCTCGAAAAATAAAATAATATAATAAACTATATCTGTCATTTTTTACACACTGAAAGTAGAATGATTCATTATCGCCCAATTTTTTCCCAAAAAAGTTAAAATAAGTGACTAATTACTAAAAATAGTGACTTTAGTTAAAAGACCTTAAAAAAGGGACTTTAAAGTGACCGCCTCGAAAAAGTGACCAAGTCACTAAAAAGTGACTTGCTACCAGCCCTGAACAGCAAGTAAGTGGTTTATTGGGAAAGGAGTGTTTCGAGACGCATACGTTGTGTGCGAACCACCCGGATATATTGCAGCATGTTGACAAAGAATTATGTGGGTGACTTCAACTCGAACACCACCAAGACTTTGTCTGGAATCCTCTTGGCGATTGGTTTTCGTTATCCGTCGAGCCTGGTAGCCCTGAAGCATCTACGAAAAGGAAGATTCTTAGTGAAGTTGCGAAGATATACGATTTGATTGGTTTGGGTAGCCCTATTGTTATTGCTACAAAATTAATTCTTCAGGAGGTCTGTGTACTTTCGGTAGATTGCGATAAACTTGTGCCGCAGGATATTGTGCATAAGTGGCAGTACTTCTGTGACCAGTTAGTTTGCTTGAACGAACTGTGTGTACCAAGGTGGATTTCAACAGCTGATGCTATATCTGCTGTTTTGGTTCTCGGGTTCAACTGCACGGGTTCTCGGACGCCTCAGACGTGGCTTATGGGGCTTGCCTCTACTCTCGGGTTGTCCAAAGCAATGGTTCGGTGACATTGTTTCTAATCTGCAGCAAATCACGGATTCTCCCAAAGAAAACCGACAAATGCAAGCCGATCACTACTCCTCGAGCTGAGCTGCTTGCTGCAATTTTGCTGTCAAAAATAGTTGAAAAAGCAGTTGCTGCGATTGATTTCGAGTCGAGTTCGAGTCGATAAATATGTGGACTTATTCACAGATTGTGTATTGTTGGATACGCAAACCACCAAAGGTACCGCAACTGTATGTTTCGAACAGAGTGACAGAAATTGAACGAATTACAAGTGCCTAAAAATAGCGATACGTTCCGAGTCAAGAAAATGCAGATATTATTTCGCGTGGTGAGCTTCCCCGTAAGCTGATGGCTAATTCGATGTGGTGGGGTGGACCACCCATGTTGAACGTGACAACGGCTGAAGAAGTGCAACTAGTGCCATTAGCGGATGTAAATTTACCTTAAATGAAAGCTGGTGTGTCGTTGGCTGGTACTTCTCCAGTGAAACGTTTGCTGATATTCGACAGGATGAATATGACAAGATTCTACGAGCAATGGCCTGGTTCGTTTCGCAAAATACGTTGCTAGTGAAGGTGAGATGGTCACCAAAGGACCGCTATCCGTTCGTAAACTGCGCTCTGCGTTAACGGTTTCTGTGCTGTGTGTTCAGAAGGAAATGTTCCATCACGAGCAACGAGTCATTAATGAAGGAGGAAATACTAAACATCGTTTAAGTGGCTTGAAACCGTTCGTCGATCCGCAACATGGAATTCTGCGTGTGGAAGGCAGAATAAAAAGCGCTCTCATACCATATGACAGTCGCCACGAATTGTTGTTGCCAGCCGGCCATCCGTTTACGGTTTCAATTGTGAAAAACTTGCATCGGTCAAACTTACATATTGGACAAAAGGGTCTAATTGCCGTGGTTCGTCAACGATTTTGGCCATTGAGAGTCAAATCAACGATTCGGAAGGTCATCGCTAGCTGCATTACCTGCTTCAGAGCGAATCCAATAAAATCGTGCCAGCTGATGGGTGATTTGCCGTCATATCGAGTTCAACTGGTACCGCCTTTTGCTTATACCGATGTAGACTTTGCTGGCCCTTTTTCGATTAAATCGTTTACTTCAGGTCGTAGGCCATTAGTAACCAAGGACTATGTCAGGTTGTTCGTTTGCATGGTGACGCGAGCAATACATCTTGAGCTCGTGTCTGACTTGACCACGGATGCATTTTTAGCTGCCTTGCGACGGTTCCGTCGTCGAGGCTTGCCATCTAAGATGCATTCTGATAATGCAATGAATTTTGTTGGACCGCAGAGTGAACTTGAAGAGCTAGCGCGGATTTTTGCCGATCAACAGCAATCTACGCAGATTACTGATTATTGCAGCAGTCAAGGAATCATTGGTCTTTCATACCACCACGAAGCCCTCACTTCGGTGGCATATGGGTGGCCGAAGTGAATCAGGTGAAGCACCATCTAACGCGGACTGTTGGCGCTTGTAAATTGTCGTACGAGGAGTTATACACCACATTAACTCAGTTCGAAGCTGTGCTGAACTCGAGCCCATTGGCGCCCTGTTCCGACGATTCGTGTGATCTAACTACGATTAACCCCTGCACATTTTCTAATTGGTCGAGAGATGCAGGCTGTTCTTGAACCGTCTTATCTGGATGTAAAGTAATCGATGCTATCACGGTGGCAACTTGTCCAGACTATATATCAACATTTTTAAAGAAGATGGACGGAATAAAGACTGGACTCGGGAAAAATGAGACACACAGAAATGATCACCAAAAATTCATTTTAAATCGGATACTTCTCAAATTTTCAGGGATTAAATAACTATATATTAGCTATGTTCTGGCAAAATTTATTTATTGAATTTCCTCCCCCAAGTTGAATGCTCGTACATTTCTCTTCACACTGCTTATGAGGTCTTGGGCGAGGCTTTGCCATCTTCCTTACACAATTTCTCCCAGTTTTTCTTCAAAGCTTCATCGGTTTTGAATGTTTTTCCGCTTTTCTTCAACTTCTTCTTTATTATCGCCCAAAACTTTTCGATCAGACGAAGTTCTGGTGTATTTGGCGGGTTCGCCTGCTTCGGGACCACATTAACGCCCTTCGCTTCGTACCAATCCATTACAGGCTTGGCGTAATGACACGAAGCGAGATCCTTCCAGAACAGCGTGGGACCACGGTGAGAGTGGAGGAAGGGTAGCAAGCGCTTCTGCAAGCATTTGTCTCGATAAATCTGTCCGTTTATGGTACCGGTTGTAACGAACGGCTTGCTGTACCGTCCGCCCTCGCAGGTCGCCTGCCAAAACAGGTACTTCTTCGCGAATTTGTCCCTTCGTGAATCTTTCTCTTCCGGAACTTTTCCGGAACCTCCATGCGGGACGTACCGACAAAAAACTCGAGGCCGAGGATTTGTTTGGTGTTCGCCTTGATATATGTCTCGTCGTCCATGACGAGACAGCCTGGCTTGACCAGCCACTCACGGTACAGCTTCAGCGCACGCAATTTGGCCACCGTGTATTGCTTGTCAGTCCGGTTTGGCGCCTTCTTGACCTTTAAAACACGTAGCCCATCCCGTTTTATGGTGTGTTGGATGAACCACTTCGACGAATTGAGCTTTTTGGCCACGTCTAGGGTTATTCTTAAAGTTCTGCCTTATCTTCCGCGCCTTCTCTGGGTATTCTGTTTTCGGTTTTCGGCCGCTTCCAGCGCGCCGCTCGATGGTCTTCGTCTTCTGGAACATCTTCACAACGCGGGACACGGTGGAATGGTGGATTCCAAGCCTTTTGCCGATCCATGTGCGACTGACCAGGATTATCGATCACCGCGCCCAAGATTTGCTGGCGTAGCTCTTCTTGTTTCGAATGCATCTTGAAAACTACTTGACAGTTCTTTGAAAATTTTGCACACATAAACATACACTCTAAACTAGTATTACCCAAAATTTCATTAAGTTTTACCGACGCAATAAAAAGTTACACCCAAAACAAAGTGTCGCATTTTTTCCGATTCCAATCTTTATTTATCAGAGATACAAAACCGATCGAAATGGACAAAAGCGATCGACATCTCTATAGGAGCCTTGGTGTTGGAAATCCGATCAAAATGAACCACCCTTGTGCGAGTGTAGGAGCTACATCCTGGGAAGGATGGCGTTATCCGGGTTGTAACTGTAAAGACTGCAAAAGGAGAATATAAGCGTGCAATAACGGAGGTTTGCTTACTGCCTCTGACTGGCCATATAGATTGAAATTAATTATTTCAACCCCGGGAAGATGTTAGGAGAGAAAACAATGTTGCAGAATCCTACTATTGCTGCCCACACTGTATTAAAATGTCAAGCCTTCACACATACCAATGTATTTTTTGAACAATAAAATTCATATTCTTTTTGAACTCGCAAGTATTGCAAGATCTCGAGTTACCGAAAATTAACATTGCTATTTCAGGATCAAATAAAGAGGTTCTCATTGAAAAACTACTGTCCTTTCCTAAACAATGTAACATTCGGCATGAAATTTCCATTCACTGCTATTCCCCCGTTATTATTTTCAGTTTCTTCAACTAACCCGGAAGCGTCGCAAAAGTCACCGACAACAGAAAACCCCGAAAGCATGTCAGATCCGGTGGAGCCGGATCTGGTTAAACTCAACAACAGCAAGGACCGAGAACAGGAACGTAGCAAAAACAAGGATAAAACAAAGGAGAAACATCAAGATAAAGAGAAAGATAAGAAGGCAAAGCGTAAGCATCGAGGCCGAAATCGTTCAAAGGAGCGCGGTAAAAATAAGGAAAAAGTAAAGAATAAAAAAAGTGCTCTCAAGGATGGCGACAAACGCAAAGACGGCAAGGATCGAAGTGCTTCAAAGGACGCCCGCAAGAAACGCGCAGAATCCAAAGCAAGAGCAATACGTAGCAAAAGCGTCGCAGAAGGAGTACGAAAGAAGAGCGACGAACTTTTCAAACGGGATAAGAACAGAAAGTCGCGGTCCAGGGAGCGTGACAAGAAAAAACGAGATGACAAAAGAGGGGGCTCTTCACCAACTGGGAAGGCAAGGGATCTGAATCGTAAAAAAAGTATGTCCAGACAAATATCCATTGAGCACAGCAAATTCAATGCACAGAAATCAAGAGAACGGTCGCTCGGTGTGCGTTCCAAGGATAGGCTCTCGGGAGCATCTGTGGACCAATTTGGACGATCTAATCCCCTTCGCAATTGTAGTATCTCTCCGGCAATGAAGCGTACCGAACAAATTCCTGGAACTCTGTCTGCTATCAAGTATACATCTAGTCTTCCGGTGATCGGTTGGCGGGAACGAATTGTTATCAATATTCCCCTTCGTCCCGCTCCCATAACGCCGGCTATTGCAGCACTACAAGCCTACGACGATGAAAGCAACTCGTCAGACACAGAAAACGAAAAGTCGGCGAAGAAGAAAGCATCATCTGTTACTGAGAAGTCCAAAAAGAAAAAAGATTCTTCTACAAAGGTCAAAGGTAAACGCAAGGGCAAAGAAGTGGTGAAAAAATCTAAGAATGGCCCCACTAATAAAAAGAAATCCAAAGAAAAGCGTAAGGAGATGAAAAAGCGTAAGAAGTCCCCATTGGAAAAGAAGAAGAAGAAAGAGAAGCCCAAAAAAGTAGATGAAGTTGCCATGGAACACAGTTCAGATACGGAAATAGATATCCCATTGCCAGAGCAGGAACCGATCTTGGAAGAAGATGAAGAACAGATTATTAAACGGATAAAACTAGAAATTTTGGACGAAACGGATGACCTTCCGTTCCATGAAATCGCAATCGACTACAGTATCGTTAAACAAGAACCTCTGACAGACGAAGAAAAGGAAAAACAGAATGAAATGGAGAAGGAAAAGGATAACGAAATAGCGGAGGAAAAAGTGGATGAAATGCCGAAGGAAGTCCCTCCGACGGAATTGAGCGAACTTGAAGTTGAAGTCCCAGCCGAAGTAGAGCCGGAAAATGTCACAGTTCCGGAAGCAGACAAACCAGAGACCGAAGAACTTAAAGACCCATCGGTAGTAGTACGACCCAAGTTCCACTGTTCATTTTTAGATGATTTAAGTAAGATATCTCTCATCTCGGAATCTGTTGATAGTTTGGAAAAATCTGAACTAGAAAATTGCAATCGAGGTGAAAACGATTCTCCAAATACCGATGATTATGCCTCTAACTGGGAGAATGATGAATTTAGCCCACTAATAGTCAATTCAAAAACATCGATAGGAACACCGACAAACGATTTAGGAATGACTTCCACCGCAGGTGAAGGAGGCAAACGTTCGAGATTGATTCCGAAGAGCAGCCATGAACAAATTATTCCCCTAGATGATTTACTGAATATGCAAAGTCAGTTGCAGTCTATGAAATCTAAAATGGAGGAAGCGGAACAGTTGGAAAACGCTGCTAAGTTAGAAGAAAGAACATTACCCGCTGTTACCGGAGACAATGTTCCAGAAAAACTTGCCAGTGAGTACGAAAACTTCATCCAGTTATTAGATCCGTCAAAGAAAGTCAATCTAACTGGTGCCGAAAAAGCAGAGACAAACGAAAAGACAGCCGAGAAGAAAATACCGGGTAAACGAAGATCTTCCTCCAGCACAACAACTAGCACCAGTAGTACGTCTGATAGTTCAAGTTCCAGCTCCGATTCCAGTTCATCAAGCTCGTCGTCAAGTTCGAGTTCCAGTTCGTCCGACTCTTCATCCGATAGTTCTGATGAAGAGAAGCTTGCAAATAAGAAGAAAAAGAAGCTTGTTGTTGTCAAGAAAATAAGGAAGAAGCTTATAAAACCGATTATACCACTTGAAGACATACAAACATTGGCCAATGAGCTGCTTCAGACGGAAGTTGATAGCGATACATGTCCGGAGCCGAATCCCGAACAAAAACCGGAACCAGTACCGGAACTGGCTCCTCCTCCAAAGCCACAAACCCTTATCATTCCGGAACACCTGCTACCCAAGGTGAAAACACTGGCAATCCCACTAGGGGCACCTTCTAAGATCTACAACATTCGCGATGATTCTATGGTTGAACCAAACAGCAGCCAAGAATCAATCGCTGCTGCTAATAAACCTTTGAGTCTTGATCGCGAGTCTCCATTTAAGCTGAAACTGCCGAATAAAAATAAAATTATTCCTGCTGTTACGACATCTGCTTTGCTGGATCCTGAAGATGACGAAGAAACAGTGCAAAATGAAAAGATTAAAGAAGACAAGACACCGGGAGAAAACAAGGAAGCACCTCGTTCGAAAGAGGATCACAAAGACCGAAGAAGGTCTCGAGAGCGGATATCTAAAGAACTCAGTCCTAAGCATGCGCGGGATAGAAGTGATCCATCTAAGAAGCGGCGTTCGAAAGAACGCCGAAGTCGAAGCAAATCCAAGGAACGAAGTCCCGGTAGAAAGCTAGTTGCCCAGGATAGAGATCGAGAACGAAGGAAAGATCGAGGTCATCAGTCGCGAAGTTCACCGCTGCGGAGAATTAGAAGTCCACCACCGCCATCGCGACGCCGACGAACACGCTCAAGATCACGTAGCCTAAGTCCCGCCATGTTGCGGAGACCTCCTAGCCCGCCTGCCGAACGAAGTCCTCGAAGGTATTCAGCCGATCGTGAGTGGAGGCGTTCCAGATCGCCCTACTATCAGCGACCTCCATCGCCAAAGGAAAAACCACCTACAGAGAATCAAATCGATGTGGTCACCAGCTCCGGTGCCGGACCTTTTCCTTCTCCCGACGAACAGTCCCCAGTTACTGGCTACAAGAAAAGCTTGGCTGACTCAACCATTAGCGATGCTGAGTTGGAAAATCAGAAACGAAAAACTCCTGTAATCAGCGAAAGTTCAGCCTATAACAATGTGTACTCCAAAACATACGGCTTCTACGATCCTCAAGACATGGTGCTCGAAGGACAGGAAGGTGGAGATTCTCCCAAACGAATACCGCTTGACGATCGTATCAACATTGTTTTAGGAATGAACGGTACTGAAGTACCCAAGCGAATAGAAACAACTTCCCAACCCCCTCCTGCTGAGAACTACGGTGACTATCAACCGATTCAAACTGTGCACCATGACATAAGACAATCGCCTCAGCCACATCAACACTACCCAGCTCAGTTCCTAGCAAACATCCCAATGGCACATCCACCCCATCCACAACATTTCCCAAACAACTTTCCTCCAGAATATCATCACGGAATTCCACCAGGGCCTCCAGGACCTCTCGGCCCTCCTGGCTACGGTTACAACCAAGGTCCACGCCCTCCATTTTTCCCAGGACCTCGTGGACCACCGCAAAATTGGCAACGTGGTCCGCATCCTCCAATGCAACCTATTCCTTCGCACGTGAACATATATCAAAACAATATGTACCATCATAATACAAACATCTCGACACCACCTCCGCCACTTCCAGTAGAACAATCTACGAAAAGCCTAGTCAAACAGGTAGGCAACATGCTTGAGATTGTACCAAGCGCAGTTCCCGCACAATCACAACCCGTCAAAGTTACTCCCCCTGCAACTCCAGTGGAACCTTCCTCACATCCATCCTCCTCCTTCTCCGTCCAACCATCACCTTCAGCCACCCCCTTACCGCTACCAATACCGTCATCTCTCATCCTTGTCACTCCCAAGATCCTCACAGCCGAAGAACTGAAACTCCGTCATGAACGAAGACTCGAGCTGAAGAAGAAAATCCGTATCGAACGGGAGATGAAACGCATGGAGAAGAAAATGCGCAAAGAAAAGCTCAAAATGGAAGTCAAGCGGCTGCTAGCGGACATTTCATCCGTCGCAAATGTTTCCTCTTCCGATGAGGAATTTGACGCCGTAAAACATCAAGAACTGATTTCGGCGCTAAATCGCTCCTACGACAAGAGTATCCTACGAACCAAGACCGGAGCATGGTTAGTACATTCTATTTAGCTAGAATAATATTATAGCGTTGATTTAATTTGCTTTATTGCTTTTCACAGCGTCGCGAGGAAAAAGGTTCTGTTTGCAGATGGCGTAGCACCAGGGGACGAATCATCCTCTTCCGGTGCCGAAGCACTTCGATCACCGGCGAAGATTGCTGCCTCGAAAACTCGGAAGAGACTGCGCCGGAAACGAACATTAAAATCAACTGGCAAGAAGCGTCTGATCGACCGGTTGAAGTTGCCTGTAAGTGGAAAACTTCTTCATCAATTGATCAAACTACTAATCAATGATCCATCTATTTCTAGGACATCAATCTTGAGGAAAAAGAACAAGTCGATCCAGAGCTTGAAAGCATGCCACCCCCGCCGCCTCCACCCGGTTCTCCGCCACCCGATCGGCAACAACCTCGCTGCATCAATCCTCCCCCGGTACAAATGATTGACTTTCGCGACAGTCCGCCGATATTGCCATTTCGTTCTTCTAGTAGCAGTTCTACACCTTCGGGTACGCCTACTTCTGGTGGCCCTAGCATGCCGCCTTCTGCGTATCCTCCAGCAACACCACCATCAAACGGTGGCAATAGTTCTACTCTTAATCCGAATCACAATATGAACAGTCACGGTGGACCTCCTGGTGCACCTGGTGGAGGTTCCGGCATGTATCGGCCGGTACCGATGTCTCCGAATATTCTGCCTCACATGCGATCGCATCATCACCACAGCCACCATTATCATCCCCACCATTCATCGCCACTGCCACCGCAACAGCCCGGCATGCCCGGAATGTCCCCGGGTGGATTGATGAAGAAACCCCGCCGGGAAGGATATCGAAGTGGTCCACATCCCCCGCTATCAGAATCTGCTCATCCGATCGAAACAATCGGAACCACTGGTCCCTCTTCTATGCGACACACCGTGTACGAAGCGTCGCATTAAAAAATATTCACAAGAGGAAAAGCAGAACGTCTGAAGCCACGAAGAGCTAGCAAACTCAACAGTAGTAATATATAATAAAAGTTAGGAAATAGGGATATCCATGGTTGTATCCAGCTGAGAAGGGAAAGCACCATAACATAGGAACGAATAATTATTGAAGAAGAGAAAAAAATAAGCTAGAAGCCTGCATTGCAAATATTCAGAATTACTATTAGGCGCGTTATTCAAACTTCGCGTGTAAAGAATTCTTTTAATCATAAAAAAATTGAAAATACTTATTGTCGTCTTGTGTTGATTATGATTTTAAGATAATGATTCTTCGGTGATAGCATTGTAAGTATTCACGCCGTCGAAGTGACTTGAAGTAAGGAAAAGCCACGCCACAGTGACGCAACTCTTCCGTGCAAATCAAATGGAGTTACACTGCGACGTGGATTTTCTGACTTCACCAAGTGATAAATGTTCTCTCGACTCACTAAATGACTACCTGGGAGTCCCCAAGTAGGGTAAATATTTACACTGGCGGCACCATAGAGTTGAAACCCTCTAAAAAGTATGAAAATAAACTTAAACAAATGTTATCTTCTGTAGAACTCGAAGCAAAGCTAGTTATTTTAAAAGAAACTCCTTGTTTATTACACTAGTCGGCAAAATCGGAACTTTTTTCACTCCCGCCGGCATTTCTGGTTGGATTTTATAGATTTTGCTACGCTGAATCCAAATATGGGCTCAGAAATGCTGTAACACGTCCAGTTTTTGAGAAAAATGTGATTTAAACTCACAAAAACACGGACTTTCGTAGTAATTTGATCTACCTAAGCAACAACCAGAATATTGGCTCTGCCCTTTGCAAGTTGGACTTGGATTTTATGGAATGGACCTCCCTGAATCCATTCGTGAACACAGATTTTTCGCAACACGTAAGATTGATGAAATAAACCGGGTTTTCATTCACAAAATTACGAATTTTCATGAAAATCAAGATTTCCTATTTTGAAAACATGAATTTTCGCTCCGCTCTTTGAATGTTGGGTTTGGATTTTATGAAATAAACCTCGCTGAATCCATTCGTTATCACAGATTTTTCGTAACACGTAAAATTAATTAAATAAACCGGGTTTTCATTCACAAAATTACGAATTTTCATAAAAATCAAGACTTTCGATTTTAAAAACATGAATTTCAGCTCCGCCCTTTGAATGTTGGGCTTGGATTTTATGAAATGGACCTCCCCGAATTCATTCGTGAACACGGATTTTTCGTAACACGTAAGGTTGATGTAAAAACCGGGTTTACATTCACAAAATTACGAGTTTTCATGAAAATCAAGACCCGTCCATTAAATACGTCGCTCAAAAATACAGATTTTTAACCCCCTCCTTTCTTTATCATATTTTTTGTATGGATTTTTGAAAAATTTGGTACCGCAACTTTTTAAACACCCCCCCCCCCCACCTCCCTCTCAAAGCATAACGTAATTTATGAACGATCCCTTTAGCTGTGCCTCTTTGAGTATATTGAGTATATTGATGTTGCTTCTTACAGCAGTTTGGGAACTGAAGACCTTTAAAATTCATTCATTAATTCAAAAGTCAGCTGCACAGAGATTTATTCAGAAACGCCTCATTAAATACTCTATTCAGCAGTGCCGTATTTTTAAGTTAGGATAGGAGTGAGCAAGACAGCATTAAAACACGCAAACACTCAAAAAACAAAAGAATAGACAGAGACAGAAGACTATGTGTTAGTCACTATTACTCGAGAGAATAAGGAAAAGATATGTTAAAAATAAAGCAAAAATCCTCAAGCACGTAGCTTAATGCGGCATTTTATAGAGCTTTTTGACGTTTAATTTGCGCACACTACTGCAAAATTTTAATCGAAGCAGTGCGAGTGAGAAGTCAACGAAGTTGTGGGAAACCAAACCGTGCATTAATCCCCGCATGTTAGACAAAGAAAGACGATTAAATGTCGAAAAGGTCTATTGGCGTATTTGTGGCACAAAATTTGTGTCATTATTGCTGTCTTGCTTTGGCGTCAATTAATGCTCATGTTTACTCTCTTCAGCGTTGCACAATCATTTTTTATTCATTCAAAGCTAGTTATTTGAGTGTTACGGACGCGTTTTTTTTATTTTTGTAAAAATGTCGCGAATTTGTCTGAACAATACGCAAATTTTTTTTTTTTGCATTTGTGGAGACGTGATATTGAAGGAAAAGAGAAAGGGGTTTACACCTTTGTTGGAGACACCATATCAGCTGTATTTTGACAAGGAGCTTCCAAAGCGTGAGTTTCCATGGGTTCCAACATACTTCTGTTGCTCATGCTACCGAACATTGCTTGGTTGGATGAAAGGTACGCACAAAGGCTTACCTTTGGCCAAACCTATGGTGTGGACTAATCCAACCAATCACATGAGCGATTGTTACTTTTGTTTGACAAAAATTCATGGATTTTCCAAAGCATAAAATCGAATACCCATCAAGGCCAACATTGCACTCCGAAGCAATGCCAGTTCCAATATCTCCAAATATTGCTGGACGTGCTGATGAGTTGGATTCGGAACCAGGCGAATCTGAGAAAAGCTTTCACGATGATCCAGATTTTTTATCTTCGGAGTCAGAGGAACCGCATGTTATAACCCAAGAGGAGCTGAACGATTTGATTCGAGATTTGGAGCTACCCAAGACCAAAGCGCAGCTGCTAGCTTCAAAGCTAAAGCAGTGGAATGTCCTGGAAAAAGATGTAAAGGTGTCATCTTATAGGAAGAGACATTCAGATAACATTATATATTTTTTGATGGACGGTGATCTTGTCTTTTGCAACACCATCGAAGGTTTAATTGAAGAGCTACAGTTAGAGTATCACGCAACTGACTGGAGGCTCTTCATCAACGCTTCAAGCAAAAGCTTGAAGGCAGTGTTACTGCACAATGGAAATAAGTATTCTTCAGTGCCAGTTGCATTTGCAGCTCACACGAAGGAAACTTATGAGAACATAAAAACACTTTTGGAAAAGATCAAATATTCGGAACACCAGTGGAATCTCTGTGCAGACCTTAAGGTAGTGGCATTGCTCACTGGGCTTCAAGGAGGCTACACAAAGCATTGTTGTTTCCTCTGCAAATGGGACAGTCGTGCGAGGGATAAACATTACCACCAGCAGCATTGGCCAGCACGTACCGAGATGGTACCTGGGAAGAAAAATGTGTCAAATCTGCCTCTTGTCGACAGGGACAAAATTTTACTACCTCCGCTACATATTAAGCTTGGGTTGATCAAAAACGTTGTCAAAAAGCTGGATATTCAAGGAGAATCATATTGTTTTTTGAGGAAAAAGTTTCCGAGATTGAGCGAAGCCAAGGTGAAAGAAGGAGTATTTGTTGGCCCTCAAATTAGGAAACTCCTTAAAGACGACAATTTTCAGCAAACTCTTAACGCGACAGAGTTACGAGCATGTAATGCGTTCCAAAAGGTTTGTGGTCACTTCTTGGGAAATGAAAAGTCTCCGGATTATGTACACATCGATCAAGAGCTGGTTGATTCGTATGCTGCACTGGGATGTAATATGTCACTTAAATTGCACTTTTAGCATTCTCATCTGGACTTCTTCCCAGAGAATATGGGAGCCGTCTCAGATGAACATGGAGAACGATTTCATCAAGATATCGCACAGACTGAAAAGAACTTTGCTGGCAAATGGAGCCCAGCGATGCTAGCGGACTACTGCTGGATGCTACAGAGGCAAACACCTTTGGAGAACTATAGAAGGAAAAAGAAAACAAAGTGAATTTAAGTTGAAAAATATAGAGAAAATTTCAACTAAATGACTGACTGACTGCCTGACTAACTGACTGACTGACTGACTGACTGACTGATAGGAAATCTTGATTTTCATGAAAATTCGCAATTTTGTGAATAAAAACTCATTTTTTTCAACACGAATGGATTCAGGGAGGTCCATTTCATAAAATCCAAACCCAAAATTCAAAGGACGGAGCTGAAATTCATGTTTTCAAAATAGAAAATCTTGATTTTTATGAAAATTCGTAATTTTGTGAATGAAATCCCGGTTTATTTCATCAATCTTACATGTTACGAAAAATCTGTGTTCACGAATGGATTCAGGGAGGTCCATTTCATAAAATCCAAGCCCAACATTCAAAGGGCGGAGCTGAAATTCATGTTTTCAAAATAGAAAATCTTGATTTTTATGAAACTTCGTAATTTTGTGAATGAAAACCCGGATTATTTCATCAATCTTACGTGTTACGAAAAATCTGTGTTCACGAATAGATTCAGGGAGGTCCATTCCATAAAATCCAAGTCCAACTTGCAAAGGGCAGAGCCAATATTCAGGTTGTTGATGAGGTAGATCATATTTCTACGGAAATACGTGTTTTTGTGAATTTTAATCACATTTTTCTTATATGTATTATATGTTTGACATCGTTTCCGAAATGAGCAATCTGGCATTCGGGAATCAACATTATTTCTCTGCCAGGAAGCACATCACTTCTCTCAGCCATGATCCACATGTCCTCTTAAATCTCTCGGATCCACTGTGACAGTGGCAGGCTGCAGAAGTTTTTCTTTTTGAGATTATTTTGAATATGAAGGTTGATGGTTCCATAATCCGCCTATAGTGCGTAATCAAAACAACTCCACAAAAACTTACATCGTCAATTTTCCAGGGTTGCTAGATTATATCTACAAAAGATACAAATGTCAAAAGTGTACCGCAGAGTGCCACACATGTTCCGTTATGGTGTAAAATTTTCAACAATGGTGTGCATGGCACACTGTTCTTAGCGACTTACCCCTTGGGCTGGCCTCATGGTGATAAGCGAACATCTCCTTCTACTTTATTTTGCTCAATCGAACATAATTGACATAGGCCAAAGATTTCATCTTCAGCAGATCGCAGCAAGCCGTGCTTGGAAACTGACGTGTTTTGTTCTTGCTGCGTCCTTTTCGCGAAAAACAAAATCAAAAATATATTCGAAATTCAACCTAAAGAAAAACAGTGAAATCATAAAATCTCCACGTGTTTTGTGTAAGTTGTAATGAATTTAATCGATTCCTTCCAAAAATTTGTGACGGTCGGTCGTTTTTACCCGTTTTTTCGTTTTTTGTTCTTCGCCGCCGCACCTGGAGGAAGAGTTAATAGCAGCTTAGTTGTGTTTGTTAGTGCTGTTAGTATTGTGCCACGCGGACATAAATGATTAAATCAGAGTATTTTTCCGCTTTGTCGCGAGTGACTTGATGATTATAAGCAGTTTAGAAGTCGATATAGAGTCGCCTCATAGCGGGTGATTTTGATTGTTGGCAGTGTGTGGAGAGAGAAAAATGAAAACCAGTGCAATGTAGAAAACGGCCATTTGCCACAGGACTGAAGCAGCTGTCATCCACGAACAACAATCGTGAAGCCGAAAATTTGGTGCTGCGTGTGGTGCTAATTTGACAACTCAGTTTTCTTGAAGGCTGTAGGCAGCAAACACAATATACGCGATGGAAGTTGGCATAATTTTCGTTTATTTGATTCGAGAGTAAAGTCTTCCGTGTTGTACTTAGTGCAGTGATTATCACAACGATAGTATTTTTTCATTGTTTATCAGCCAGGTATAATAATGTTTTATCTACATTACTGATACTACCCGCATAATCACAAACCATTCCTCTACCCTTTCCCTTATTGTTGACGACTGTTATTTTTACGACATTTACCCTTATAGTTGTCAATTATAAACTAACAATCTCCTGTATAGTTTTAAAAATATGTCATATGGTAAGAGGCCAAACAACAATATGTTGAATAGGCGGTTAAGTTAGGTTACTATTAAAAAATGGCAATTTTCACGAACGAAATTTTTGCTGTACTCTATGCCAAAAAGTCAGTATACAATCCAGACCGAGTACAGACAATAAAAAACCTTCCTATGACAATATGGTATACATTAACAATATGTGTTAATGTAGAGGTTGTATGGTGAAAATGAG
The DNA here is from genome assembly GCA_034211315.2 of Aedes japonicus. Lineage (NCBI taxonomy): Eukaryota > Metazoa > Arthropoda > Insecta > Diptera > Culicidae > Aedes > Aedes japonicus. Next base: position 58,334 of record JASCZW010002309.1, on the reverse strand, counting down.
AATCAACTATTCGACAACAATAACATAAAATGTGATAATATATCTTACATTCGAAGTATAGTTTTAACTATATAGCAAATTGTTTTTCGTTATGCGGGTAGTAGGTTCATAGTAGAAATATTATAAGAAATTATAATCCACTGTGAACCGAGCTTAAAATGTTCAAATTGTCACTAGCGCCACACCAAAAGTAGCAGGCTTCAAGAACTAACGCCTGTTTCAGTCCTCTGCCATTTGCTGATCAGAAGCAAAAAGCGAAGCTAACGCGCATGCGCGCGTGAGTGACTGTCATATAATTCCAGAGGTACTCACTCACCACATGGTGACAGATGGAGAGTTGTGAAGTTTTTTTTTTCTCATTGAACAATGATTGTGATTTTTCAAGTTAATTTTTTTCTCTCGTGTTTTTTACCTGTGATATTCATTGCGCGCGAAGTAGTAATTGTATTCGGGCTGTTCCTTTCGAAACGGATGAAAATATTTGCCGAATAGCGGAGTGCTTCTGTTGAAACATATGTGCATCCTTTAGCATCACAGGGAAGCCGTCCAAATAAAGAATGAAGATCAGCAACAATATCCGGTGAGATCTTTCTGAATTTGAACGATACTGCTAAATACGTGCCATCATCAAAACAATAAGATTTGATGATGGAAGTGTATGCACAGTACCTATATCCATTTGATGTTTGTACTATGTTTATGCGGGTCTTGTTGTAAGTGAAAGTGACCTCGGAATGGACGTGAGTAACCAGGCAATCTGAAATGGGTCACTGGAACCCAACAGAGCTATCACCTTCCAATTCCTGGGCTAAACATGTTTGTCGAGTCGACAACAGTTCGTTTAACTGCAAACATTTTTCTTCCATAAAATCACTGCCGGACGGTGGGCGTTGGATTGTATATATACACACACACACACACAGGTCAAAGATTTCATCTTCAGTTCCAATGGAATACTTGCGCTTTTAAGCAGATTTATCTTTTCTATCTGCCTTTAACTTATCCTCTGATTTTTTTTCCTTAAACGTTCAAGAACCCCCATCGATGTTATGACATCAACGCCGGCCCATATTTTCTTTCTTCTCTGGCCTCGAGTAAATGGTTGTTGCTTTACATGTTCAAGACGAATTTCTTCTTAAGACTTATACGGGTTTGACTTAGAAAAACCAATTTTCGGCATTTCACACCATAATTCTTACACTGCCATGCTATGACCGTTTTATCGTAACTCATTTTTAGCGGTTTAAACACCCAACAAACAAACGAAAGCAGTAAATAAGCATACATGCTTTATTAAAGCTGAATTACGACTTTCGTAGGTAAATAAAAAATCTGGCTGAAATAAAAACTGAATAACCATGTTCTCAATTAAAATATTAACATTAATTCAAGTGTTTCATTTTGTTTGAATAACATGTTTAATAAAAGCTATTTTAGTATTTATATGTAACTAAATTTACACAGTTTAACAAAGAGATAAATAACAGTTTATAAATCCGTTTAAACATCGTTTATATAGCCTAGCTTATAAAACCTGATATTGAATTGAATAATAGCTGTAATGTACATCACTATTCAACTGATTCAATTTTAAGCTGAAGAAAAATAATACAAAAGCTTTACACAGGTGTCTTAATTGACTTTTATTCAACTACTGAACAATTAGTTGAAGTACAGTTTACGCCTCTTATGCAATGACTTTTAACTAGCTTTGCCAATTAAACCTTATATTTAGCTGAATAATAGCTGTGGTTTAAGCCAATGGTCATCAAAATAAACTACAATTAAAACAAAAGTCGTTTAAATGCCGTAGTAAAGCTAATTTTGGTTGATAAATATTTCTTCGTCAACTTCAAGTTAAGCTGAATTACTGATAAAATGATATAAATAATAGAATGCCTATATTTTCGTTTATGAGTTGTTCATTTTTGGTGCCCATGAAAAAGTATTGACCTGTTTTTAAGAATTGAAATTATAGTCAACTACTTGTAGCAAATAGCTCACAGGCTAATCTTAACATTGCCTATCCGAATAGAAAACAGCGTAGTGTTAACACATAACAGCAGACAACATTGTCATATCCTTTCATCGTCTCTTGTTCAACATGCCCTTGTCAGTAATGCACGTAGTAGAACCGAACATCCAATATCAAAACTTTTGTTCAGCTTGCTGATTCAGACGTTTAATAACAGCATTTAGAAGGTTTATTTGAGCACTGATGTTGCTTATTTACAGGCAACGCTATAAATAGAATATCAATGTAGCTCAACTAAAGCATCACTTCTGCTACTATTCAAAATATAACATTGAGCTTACATAGACGACTCGTTTATACATCATTCAATTCTAAGATGGCGCAGTGGGAATGTCACGTAGTTGAGGATACGAAGGTGGATGGTTCAAGTCTCGCTATTAAATGTTAATAAATAAATGTTACATGATGTTTCTGTTAATGTACATGTATAATAATATCAAACCAAATATGCTTAGTATGAAATGTCTGTATCGTATGGAAAATCATACAAAAAAAACCAAAGAAAATTTTATGAGAATTGTTAAATAAAGTCGAACAAAAGTTCTATAAAAGACAACACAGCTTTTTTGATAAGCTTAATGATGTTGAAGAAAAATTTTGGCATGACTTTTAATTAACAAGGAGAGATATACTATCCTTTAAAAAAATTCGCTTAGCTAAACAAAGGTCACTTTTACTCTCGGAATCAGCCTCAAGTTGTGTGCAGCACTTAAACAGCAGTTATTCAATTTTCAGCTGAACTCCATTGCTGCAAACTTGCTTCTTAAGCATATGCAATTGCTAGTGTCCAAAAGCACTTGGCGACAGCTTAATAACTTCTCCAAATTTGTGTGAATAATGCCTGAACAAAAGCAGTGATTGAAAATAGTTCAGAGATTATTCAACACACTGCTGAATTAAATCGCCAAAATGATGTTTATTTAATGAGTGATTGTTTGTTGGGCATAGTCGATCTAAATCGATCGACTGAAGCAAATGGCTGGTATGTGGAGGTAGTTTCAATATGACCACTTGTTCTTGCAAGGCTTTTTCAGTTTTAGCGACGTATGTGATGAGTGCCCGTCGTAAACCAAGACCACAGTTTTGCGGAATCACATTCAAAGGCACTCGCTCGAAATAGTTTTCATGTGATCGTTTCCATCCATCTATTTTGAGTGGCAGCATAGGAAATACCAGGAAATTTGTCACCACTGTAAGCTGTCCAAGAATACCACACATTTTTCCCTTTGAAAATAATCAGTGGGGGCAACTTGTCCCCTACTGCACTTCTACCGAATAAGACGGAAAAAATCAATCCACCCGGCCCTGCAGTAACCCAAAGGGCCGCGGATCCTTTTTCTCCAACCACTTTCACTCGGGATGAATCCAAACAGAAACTTGTCTAGTCGACATTATAGATACGTGAAGGTGGAATGCCCGTGGTAACTTCGTTGACTATTCTGAAGTAATCTGAAATAAGGAACGGGTCGACATTTCTTTTAGGAGCAATTTCTACCGCTTGTGGAGATAGTTTGTTGCGTCGCATTAATCCTCTAAAAAGTCGCTTCCAGGGACACAATTCCTCAATGGAGTTTTCAGTCCACAGGTTTTTAAGTATTGGCCAATTGCCAAGAGGATCTCTTGTTTGGAATGTCGAAAACCCCATTTTTCCATGGTTTTAATATAGGCAGCTAGATTGGCTTCAATGTCCCATAGTATATTCCTTTCAGCTGGTAATTCAACGCAGATACCGGAACACCGTAGCACTTGGATACCTCGGTTCCAGAAATTTCACTGTTCCTAACAGCTGCTTTATACAAATTGTGCTTAGGATATTCAGTACGCGTCGTAAGAGATTCATTCTTACTTACCTTACCAATCATACCAAGGCCGGAGTGGCCTCTGCTGTACACAGAAGTTGTCTTCATTGTAATCGGTTCATGGCTGTAACTCGCCAGCCTCGTTGTCTGCGAAGAGTCCGCAGGTCACCTTCTACTTGATCGATCCACCTTGCTCGTTGCGCGCCTCTTCTACTTGTACACGACGGTTCGTTTTCGGGAACCACTTGAACGGGGCTGTCGTCCGACATTCTTAAGACATGCGCAGCCCACAGTAGTTGACCGATTTTAGGGATGTGTACGATGGGAGGTTCTCCCAGTAACTGATGCAATTCGTGGTTCATTCACCTCCTCCATCTTCCGTCTTCCATCTGCACTCCACCGTAGACCGTACGCAGCACCTTCCGTTTAAAGACACCAAGGGCGTGTTGGTCCTCCACTAGTAATGTCCATGTTTCGTGGCTGTAAAAACGTTTCTTAGCAGTCCCGTACTAAAACTAGCAGTTTGTAGGGATCAGCTTTAGCTGTAAATTAATTATATTTCAGTTTCACGGTGAATATTATTTACAAATCTACTCACAATGATTAGTTTCTTGCTAAAAGAAATCCTGTACTGTAGGCGGATCGGATAAGTAGTTATAACCTGATATATAAGACAAATCTATCTTATTTTATTCTCCTATAGCAATAGCAGTCTACTTACAATCAACGTACGAGAGAATTCTCTCCTGACTTTCAATAATAATCTCGCTAGTAATAATAATTTCGAATAACTTTTACTTTCCAACAATTATTTCCAGCCGACTTTACATTCGCTTCACAATCAGCCTTATTCGTGGCGGGTGAGTCGACACGACTCGCTCTCACATGCGAGGTGACAATTGTCGCCTCGTGTGAGGTGACTCTCCATTTGATTTGCACAGACACGCAAAGGCACGATTGCCAGTCAAAATTCGCCTTTGTATTTCTCTGCTAGTGTCGCTATCGGCGGTCACCAATGAGCCCAGATACTGTCGATCTGACCTCGTGGTAGGAGGCTAACATTGTCTTCTCGTGAGCCTCTTCCCTTCATGTGTTTTATTTTTAACGCATTAATCACAGGCCCAATCCTACCAGCTGCAGCCTTAAGTCTTATGTACATGCCGCCATCGCACAGTGGGAAAAAAAGTGCCCGAAACGCGAAAGAATTCTATATCTCAGCTCGGAGTGGAACGATTTCGGTAAATGTTTCTTTAACTTGAAAAAAAAATTCCAAGAAATCGAATGGACGTGGTCTCATTGGCCGCACGGAACCTGCTTCGGAACAAATGAGCTCATTTTACCCTGGTTCCCCTTATATTTTCTTGTTGTTTAGAAATTTTTTTGCTCGGTGTGACTCAAGATCCACAAAATGATGCTAGTACTATGTAAAATTTCTAGGAAAATCGATTGCAGTTAGTTTCGTTCACCACACGGCTCTTTGAATGAAGATATGGCTGATTTTACCCTGATTCCCTTAATATTTTCATGTTTTTCACCATTTTCTTTGCTCGGTGTGACTCAAGATCAACAAACTAATGCTAGTTCTTTGTAAAATTTTCTGGGGAGTCGCTGGAAATTGGTTTCATTTACCGCACGGCTCTGTGAACGTAGATATGGCGGATTTTACCCTGATTCCCTTAATAGTTTTGTGTTTATCATAAATTTCTTTGGTCGGAGTGACTCAAGATCAACAAATTAAGGCTAGTCCTTTGTAAAATATGCTACAAAATCGATTAAAATTGCATACATTAATTGTTATGTTATGTATTCTCCGTGCGAGGAGTAACGATTATGATGTAGAAGGAGATGTTCGCTCATCACCATGAGGCACCAAGAGTGAACAACAATGTTTTTGGCTAGAATGAAAGATGTGAAGAGAAAGTGTTGAAAGGTCCGTCAGAGTGCGGCAGGTAGGAAAATTAACAGATGTTTTTTTTTGAAAATTGAGCGAAAGGGCATGTATCCAATGGTACTCGAACCATGGACGTCAATCTTTGCCTAACATCCCACTGCGGGGTAGGTTGTAGCGATGGAACAAGTCCGCCACTTCAACAGGCAAAAATTGACGCATGGAAAGACGCTCATGTACCACTGTGGCTTGTATAGTTTATTCTTAGCGATCTATTGTGTGCACTCTGTTTACTGATGCGCATATGGGAGAAGAACTCTCTCCTTTTTTGGGTTTGTTTTGATTCGCAACGACTGACGATCACTAAAGTTTTTCTCGTCGTCTCCAACGTAGAGACCTCGGAGAGAAACATCGTGAAGCGATGCGATACTGGTCCCCACCAGTATAATTAATGGTTACCACCATTTATGGGTTTACATACATTAATTGTTATGTTATGTATTCTCCGTGCGAGGAGTAACGATTATGATGTAGAAGGAGATGTTCGCTCATCACCATGAGGCACCAAGAGTGAACAACATTCTAGCCAAAAACATTAATCTCCAACCGTGTCGTGTGGTGCCGTGTCGTCATACGAAAACACGTTTTAAGAGTTAACTCAGCTTTTGGCTCATTTTTTCTCAGTCTGGTTTCCTGCTCACTCATTTTTACGCGTATTTTTCTTTAGTTATGAAAATATTACAAACTGAGGAGAACAAGTAAACACGAATAAGGAGAAAAGCGGTCTAAGAAATAATAAGTCATAAAGTAAGTTTATTTCTAGAACGTGTTTTTATATGACGACACGGTACCTCTTAAACTTCAAAAATTTCGTTCAGTTCATTCGGTGCATTCATTCATTGCCAATTCAAGGAAAACTAACCTTACTTTTTGCGGTAAGAGTTGAAGAGATAACAAGGAAAGGTAACTGTCAAAATGTAAGTAAAAGAGACGGAGACAATCAGGATGAATGCAAAGAAGTTCATTGAATTCAGTCGTGCCGTTAGCTGTTAGCACCTGAACAGTATAAAGAAGGCAGGAGACAGCATTTTAACAAATTCATTAGATGACGTTTGAGCGGTACCATGTTTACAAATAATGATTTTTTTCTTTATTTTAAAAATATTTGGGGGAATCAGAGTAAAATGTGCCATATCTTCGTTCTAAGAGCCGTGCGGTAAAGGAAACCAACACCAATCGATTTTCCAAAAAAATTTACATAGGACTAGCATAGTTTTGTTGATCTTGAGTCACACAGAGCAAAGCAATTTCTGAATAACATAACAATATTAGGGGAATCTGGGTAAATTAGCCATATTTTCTACCTCACAGAGCTGTGTGGTAAACGCAATCATCTTCAATCGATTTTCTAGAAAGTTTTACATAGGACTAACCTTAATTTGTTGATATTGAGTTACACCGACCAAAGAAATTTCTAAATTAAAAAGAAATAATTTGGGGAACCAGGGTAATATGTATCATATCTTCATTCACAGAGTGGTGAAACTAGCTCCAATCAAGTCTCCAGGATATTCACATGGGACTAACCTTATTTTGTTGCTTTAGAAAAACACCGAACCAAAAATTTCTGAAAAACAAAGAAAATGTCAGGGGAATTAGGGTAAAATCAGCCATATATTCATTCACATAGCCATGCGGTAGATAAAACTAATTCTAATCGATTGGCCAGAAAATTTTATACAGGACTAGTCATATTTTGCTGCTGTAAAAACACATCGAACAAATAAATTTCAGAATCACACAAAAATACTAGGGAAATTAGGGTAAAATCAGCCATATCTTAATTCACAGAGCTGTGCGGTTAGTGAAACCTCTAATCAATTTGTCAGGCAATTTTACATAGGACTAGCCTTATTTTGAAGCTCTTGAGTCACACCGAACCAAGCAATCTCTGAATAACACAAACATATTAGGGGAATTGGGGTAAAATCGACCATATCTTCGTTCACAGAGCTGTGCGGTAAACAAAACCAATTTCAATCGACTTTCCAGCAAATTTTACGAAGGATTAGCCTTAATTTGTTGATCTTGAGTCACTCCGACCAAAAAAAAATTTATGATGAACCCAAAGCTATTAGGAGAATCAGGGTAAAATCAGCCATATCTACGTTCACAGAGCCGTGCGGTAAATGAAACCAATTTCCAGCGACTCTCCAAAAAATTTTACAAAGAACTAGCATTAATTTGTTGATCTTGAGTTACACCGAGCAAAGCAAATTGTGAAAAAACATGAAATTATCAGGGGAATCAGGGTAAAATCAGCCATATCTTCAATCACAGAGCCGTGCGGTGAACGAAACTAATTTCAATTGATTCTCCTAAAAATTTTACATAGTACTAGCATCATTTTGTTGATCTTGAGTCACACCGAGAAAAGAAATTTCTAAACAACAAGAAAATATAAGGGGAACCAGGGTAAAATGAGCTCATTTGCTCCCCAAATAGTTCCGTGCGGTCAATGAGACCACGTCCATTCGATTCCTTGGAATTTTTTCTTCAAGTAAAGGCAACATTTACCGAAATCGTTCCACTCCGAGCTGAGATACAGAATTCTTTCGCGTTTCGGGCACTTTTTTTCCCACTGTGCATCACCTCAAAGTTACGTGCTACGATATCGACGTCGTCGGCGAAGCTAAACAGTTGGACAGACTTCCTGAAGATCGTGCCACTCGAGAGATTCATTCTTTAAATAGTAAATTTGAGGAGTGCGTTCTAAGGAATGTGATATGAGGGAGTTGAACAATATGGATGTATAACTGTATAAAATGTTTTAGTATAATTTACAAATAATATATACGTTGTGTTTCTTTACCTACCGATTACATGCTGACCGATATTTGCTTCCTATCGTTTAGCGTTGTTAACACTGTTTAAGTTTACCTTAGCAATTCATACAATCACATATTTCAAGCCCTACTTCTCCTTATCCTTTATGCACAAACAATAGCCGATGTACCGAGAGAACAACGCAGACGAACAGCGAATAACACCTCGATACAGAAAAAAAACAAATCGAATAAGTCTATCTACCGTCATCCTAAATATTGGATTCATTCCTCATATTTGAATATTGTATGGGTAATTCGCATTGAACATATGCCTCTAGTTGTATGAAAAAGAGGAATAAGGGTACATATTCGAAACTCCTCAACACTGCGTTGTTGTAAAGTAGATGTACAATAATTATTTCGTTTAACTATATAGGTACCTATTACAATGTGTATGTACAATGGAATCTCCAGCAGATCGGTTCATTTACAAGAGTTGTTACTTGCGAAGCTTCCCCGGGACAGAACAAAACACTTTTGCGGTTATTCAAGGAGTAAAGGACGCTGTGATATCGTTTAATAAGCTAACCCCAAAGTATGACGACAGTCCCGGTTATGAAGAAAATTAGCGCATACTTTCGTATATGAAGATAGCAGCAAATAATATAAAGCTGACTTCAAAAGTGAGGATCTATACCAAGACGGTTAAAACTTCAATTCGAACTCACAACTCTATATTGCATCTGGTAATTGCGGAAATTTGACGTTAGTGGTATTGAGAGCATTTTGGCTATTCAGCTACACCCGCTAATATTTCGAAAACAAAAAACGAAACTACTAGTCAAAAACCTAGACGATTTGTTGTGTTATTTGCAAGGCTTTCGAACTATCCCACACAGCGTCCGATCGTCCCTGGTGTGTATGTGTTTAGGTTAATTATCATCGAATCCCTATGAGATATAATATCATTGCAACAAACATCTACCTTTGATCAACTAGGAAGGAAGAATTGCATACATGATCAAAATTGTATAACTTTTTTTCCTACAATAAATACTTTTATTTGTGGCGCATCTTTAATTGTTAGAATCGTCTAACATTTTTAACATTTGGACGACGATTACCTACACTGTATTTGACCAATAAAAAGGGTAAAACACGTTTTTTTTTTTCATTTTGAGTCACTAGGCCGATATCTTGTGCCTGTTAATCAATAATAATCTCAATGTTTATCTTTTGTATCTAAAAATTTCGTCACAAATATAAAAATTGCTATATATCACTCAGTTGGATTTAAACCGTTCTAGATTTTCGACTTTTTTTTTTACTAAAACAATTATCCGCAAAAAATATCGTTTCGCCAAACAATGGAAACCAATTCCAAAATTTGTTTAAAAATCGTTAAATTTTCAACAATGTTTGCTATCGTGTTTTACGCAATACTTCTCCTGTGATTAAAATTGGATATTGTGACAAATATTTTTAAAATCTTTTGAGCTATAATGATCGTGTTATGCATTAACAATGGTTAGGGGAAACACCTCTATTTTAATTTCTTTATGCGTTAGCTATTTTCGATTTACTATGGGTTTATGTTTGATTCGGCAATACCTATTTGATTATTCGTTAATTTCTTTCCAACTTTAAGGAAAATTGTACGATTGTTTAGAACACTTGGACTTTTTTTTAATGTAATTTTGTTATAGCTTTTCAAAGTTGGTACGTAATAAACACTCCCCGGAGTTTGGTTTCTGGGTTCGAACTGCTTTGGGAATAATCTATCGATAGACCTTTCCCAAGTCTCGTCGAGAGGAGATTGATGGCATAGAATTTTCTCCTCACCGGTCTTATTAGTCGCTCTTCCGCACATGAGAAAGAGGAAAAATGAGTCCATTTGATTCGTTTCGATCCCTTGATTTCTAACGTTCTAAGTTAAATTGGTCGAGTTCCTAAATAAGTTGTTCCGCGCTTATTCCACGGCAAATCCGCACGTTTCCTCAACGGCCTGCGTCAGTTTGTCGTACATCAATTGGTATGAATCGTACATCGGAAGATCAATCCGGTTAAAACAGGTGTGCGCTTTCGGAAGGTTCTGTATCGGTGCATCCGCCGTTAGATGAATCGTGAATAACCGAGGCCCAACAGCCCCCGTCGAGCCCTGCAAGGCACGGAAACCCTGCAGCGGCACCCGACACGAACCGGTCACAAACTGCAGCAATTGAGCGCGCATCTCCGGGGAGTAGGATTCAACGATCTGCAAGAGAGAGAAAAGAGTGGGTGATCCTTTAGTGAATGGACTTCGAATCGAACTTAATAAGATTGCTTATAGCAAGTAAGCATACAAACTGATATGATGAAACGTTGAATATCTAGTACAAATTCTTAGTTTTATGAATAGTAAATTTAAAGTAGTAGTAAAGGTAATGGGTGTCGTCGAGAGAGCTTCAGCGTAAGTTCGTAAGCTTATTACGTTCACAATTACCTGATTCCTTGCTCTCAATCGCTAGACTTTTAATGGGACCTCCTTTTTTTTCTAAAAAATCACCGGGGATTTTCGGGGATATTCCAATTGAAATTTGCATAAGGTCATTTGGCATAATAGCCTTTTGCACATAGGAAAATATAATGGTCATTTGGCATAATGTCCATTAATGGTAAAAAAAAAATCAAAAATTATAGACCAGTACTCATTACAATGATAAAACATAATAAAATGCATGCTCAAAAGTAGAAAGAAGCACTCTAGATCGTAGTAGAATTACAGTAATTTATGTTTAGTGTAAAGAGAGGCTACTGTCTCAATACACTCGCTAGTGAAGACAACTGCCCATAACTTCTGCTAGTGAGGACTCTTTCCTCTCACTTAGGGCATCTTTGGAACAACTTTATACTTGATTTGCATCAGCAAAACTTAAATAGAACCAGCTAAAATAGACCTAAACTTGCTAAACTTTGCGGTCCCGCACCGGTGTTGTATTTCTTGTTGTTAAAGCCGCTAACACCTGTCATCCTCTGTGAATCATTCAACATCTGAGATCAAAAGCTTTTTTTTCAGAGATCGCAGATGTTTCGCAAATTTATTGCCATGGATTGGGTTGACCAAAGAATTTCATTCAAAGGATATTAGATAATGCTGATTTTTGATTTGGTAGCGGAAAAACGAGAGTCGAAACGGAGCGGGTTACGGAAGACGCCCCAACGTCGACCTTGATTTCAGTTTCGATCATCAGAAGCTGTTCCAGGATTACCTTAGCGACGAGTAGTACTTTCTGCGTCGTTTCCGCATGCCAAGGGAGATTTTCCTGGACATTATGCGACAACTGATGAGCCATCCGGCGACAGCATTTTATACCCCAAACAGGGCCACTTATCAGCAGATAAATACCAGCCTCAGCCAGCCTCACTGCTTTTTTCGAAACGATAAACACCGAAACAATCTATGCAACAACTAAAAAACAACAGACGTTCGGTCCATCGGATGCGGAATCCGTCTCCCTACTGGAAATGCGATCCGTCTCCCTACTTATAATCAATATCGTGTTCAGAAAAAAATCTACATCTCAATCCCTTAAGGCCAGCGCACAATACCGCGTCCCACGTTGCGTCGCGTCGACGTTTCATTTTGAGATTAGCACTTCTCATAAAAGGTGTCACAATGATGCGTCGCGTACTAAAACGCCGAAATTGTTCTAAAGTACCAGCGTTCATCCACGTACGGCTTCAGTGACGCTTTGGTTTTGAGAAAATTCAAAATTGACGCGCAGTGCACGGTTCGGGTGCAAGTGAAGTTTGAATTCAATGCTGCTGAAAATATAATTTGAAAGCACTTAAATTGTGACAATCAAGGCATTTGAGTATCTGTGGTCAAAATCTCAAAAAAAATAAAAAAATACTATACTTAATTTGCATTCAAATTTGAGAACTATGGTGGTTGTGTTCATATATTCTTTCTCATGATTGCTGGAATAAAAGAATTGAATTGAAAGTTCAGCCCTATAAAAAAATCTATAAAGTTTCTGTTGTTCAGGCTGCTTTGAACTAGATGAAATGAAATAAGGAACACAGCTTGTTCGGATTAAAATTCAACTAAAAATCATATGACGAATGCCATCACTTACTCCCCCCTGATCTCTGCTTCGACTAACCCAGCTGATCGTTACCCGAACTCTTACTAAACCTAAGGATCTGCTAATTTTACGTGATGACCGCAAATAACAACCATCACTACCTTTCACAATTTACCAGGGCTTACGACCTGTAGCTAATGTTCTCAATAGTTTTACATTCTTTCGGACATGCTACTATGGAGACCCATCATTAATTGCGGTGTTAGCTATTTATCATATAGGCATAAACCCTTCTTGTAGGAAGGGTAAAAACATTTAAGTTAAATATCTGCTAGTTTGCGAACGTCTGTACTTATTGAAGCGATTTTATTCGTTTGATGGGTTGTTTATATATAAAAGCATGTTTGAGGAGGAATAGTTTCGTTTATTTGTCTATGATTTGTGAATCAAAAACCCTTGCAAAAAAGGAAGCCATTATTTATATTTTGAAAATATTGACATAAAATTTACATAATTGAAAATACAACGATGAAGTGGCTGGACAGAGCCAAACCGATACTTTTGTGGCACGCAGAGCAGGAGTTCGTGTTTGCTGATGAGGAACTCTTTGTCTTGCAATAGCCGCATAATGTCCAAAATGATTGGCTGTGGAGGCCGACTTTGGCTAGCATCCCCCGTTCCACATAAACATCCTGCGATTCCAGAGCACCGTGTCGGTGATGGTTTGGGAGGCCGTATCCAGGCGCGGGAAGCTCCCACTGGTGTTTTTTTTTTTTAAAAAACGTGAAAATTAACGCCGCGTACTATAAGACCGAAGTTGTGACTCCGGTACTTCGGGACCTCTACCGGAATGATCATTACGTCTTCCAACAGGACGATGAACCGGCCGATTTTCTCGATAAGAATTTGTGGCCTCCCAGCCCCCCGGACCTTAATCCCCTGGACTTTATGTATGGTCGTACATGCTGGAAGCTAAGCGAACATCAAGTGAGCATTATGGACCAATTTTAGAAGCTCATTTCCAAGATATGGGACGAGATACCGATGGACCAGTTGCGTGCCACGTGCGATTTTTTTGAGAAGCGTATCTAGCTCGTCATACAGCACAAAGGAAGTGTGCTCCCAGCTAATACGTCATAAAGGTTCTCAATAAACTTTGCTTCAATAAAAATTGGCTCTCAGTTCTGTTTCTGCTTTCGATTGAGACGGTCGAGAGTATTGTTCATTCGCGATAGCCTTCTTCTCTACAGCATTGTAATCAATTTGCATTGTTCTTGCTTCGAGTTGAAAAATATTGTGCGATTTACCTTCGGCAATGGAGCGGATAAACCAGCTTTAGGTTAAGTGGCAAATTTCGTCGAAGGCTTGGATTTGGAACTTGATGAAATTGAAGCTGCATATAAGATAGCAGATGAAAAGTCCCTTCTCGTCAAGTTCAAGTCTGAGCAGTCGATGTTACACACGTTGACCGCCAACTCGGATGAACTTATGTTCCATTATGGGAATGGAAAAAAGGTTAAAGTGCACATGTCACATGCCCAGGATCACATCAGCTATGTGCGAATATACGAATATCTCCCAACAGAGGTTCCTGATTAGAAGATTATTACGGTGTTGTCAAAATATGGACATGTAGAACGCATCGTGCGGGAGAAGTTTGCGCCGGAGCTCGGTATACCCGCCTATACTGGTGTGCGCGGTACGTACATGGATGTGAAGCAGGAAATCCGGAGATTGGAAACGCTAGAGGCGCTGGAAGATATAACGGAGGAAACTGTACATAGATATAAATAATATATAAACTACTACGTCAGGCTCAATTATGAGTTCAAGCAAGTCAGCCGTCGAAGCTACTCGTCTTATTTAGGAGGGATTCAGTCCAAACTCAGGTCGCATCCGAAGACTTTTTCGAAGCAAGTAAACGAGCAGCGCAGAGAGTCTGGCATACCATCTTCAATGATGCTAAGCGGTGAAGTCGCTTCATCCCCCCAGGAGATATACCGTCTGTTTTCCGAAAAGTTTTATAGTGTTTTCGCTCTCGGCGAGAGATTGACTGATAAACACGCTACAACAGCAGCTAATAATGTGCCACTATACCGTCAAGCTCTGTGCCACTATACGGTCAAGACATGATTACAACCGCTGCTAACAACGTCGCTTCACCTATCCCAAATGTCCGTCGCAAAAGGAGTGTTCCCATCCTGCTGGAAATTTCCACATATGTTTCCGGTCCACAAGAAAGGAAGCAAAGGAGACATGAATAATTATCGGGGAATTACTTCGTTGAGCGCGATCTCGAAGCTATTTGAGTTAGTCGTCATGAGCCTCTACTTTCTCATGTTTCTCAGCAATATCTAAGGTTGTGATCAACGCGGTTTCACTTCCGGTCGTTCCACCAGCACTAATCTACTGTGTCATACATCGTATATCACGGACAGTATGGTTGAACGAGCAAATCTGGCTTTTATCCAGCCACGTCAGGAATACCTCAAGGAAGCCACCTGGGACCGTTGATATTCCTACTTTAATTCAACGATGCGAATTTGGTCATCGAAGGCTCACGACTATCGTATGCAGACGATCTTAAAATCTATTCTATAATTCGTGCGACCGACGACTGCATCTTCCTCCAACGTCAATTTGAAGCTTTTTCCAGCTGGGGAAATTTAAACAGAATGTTTAGCGAAGTGTTCGGTAATCACGTTTTCTCGGAAGAAAGAACCGATCATATTTACAAACTCGAAGGATCAACAACAGATCGTGTGGATGAAGTAAAGGATTTGGGAATTATTCTGGACTCTCAACTTTCATACAAACAACACATCTCGTATGTGGTTGATAAGGCGTCGAGGACATTGGGCTTCATCTTCAGGGTCGCAAAACAATTCTCCAACATCTACTGCCTCAAATCACTGTACTGTTCGCTGGTGCGATCCACATTGGAGTACTGTTCTACAGTTTGGAAACCAAATTACAACAATGGTGCAGTGAGAATCGAGTCCGTTCAACGACGCTCTCTTCGATTTGCTTTAAGTAATCTGCCGTGGAGGGACCAGTTTCATCTGCCCAGCTATGAGAATCGTTGCAAACTGATCGATCTGGAGCTTCTCCGTACCAGAAGGCAAACCTCGAGGACGCTTTTTATTGCAGATACATTACAAAGCAGAATAGACTGCTCTGCAATCCTGGAGCAAATAAATGTTAACGTTCAACCTAGAGTGCTTCGAAACAACATGATGCTAAGACTACCTCTCCGCCGTACCAACTACAGCATGAACGGTGCCATCGGTGGATTATATCGAGTATTCAACCGGTCCTCTCATCTGTTCGACTTTCATCTTTCACGCCAGATGGCGTTCTACTACGTTTTTCAATGGTGGTTCCAGTGTTGAATAACTATATGAGCGCAATTATGTGTATGTATTTTATTATTTGTCCCTACGGTTTAACTTAATTTATGTTCAACATCATTGGGGACACATTGAGCCTGTTGATGTCAACAACAAATAAATAAATATTTGAATTCAGATTGCTAAAAGCAAGTATGCATACAAACTGATGTGCTGAAATATTCAATATCTAGTACAGATTCTGAGTTATACCAATTCTAAATTTTGAAGTAATGACTGCAAATGCTTCAGCGTAAGCCCTTAAGAATACTTTATCAGGGGCTGGATAGTCAAGAAGAAAATGGACAAGTTTTTGGCTCACCAGCACATCGATCCCAAGTTCAATGCTTTGTCCCTAATAACGTAGCGTAACGTAAGTATAATGCAACCTGTTCTACTTTACACGATTCATTACACAATCGAAATGCAGCTTCAGTTCTCCAAAAAATTCATCAGTCGATTCGACACGATGATCTTCAATCTCATGGGACATCCAGGACGCTGCTTAGTAAATGCTACGAACAATTTCAACTGCCATTAATAGCATATTTGTAACATGTTTCTGTGATTCATGCGACTCACAGCTCGTGCGGAAAAAGATACTAACCTGCCAGAACCAGATAATCTGCGACGTCTCCTGAGTGCACTGCTTCAACCGCGTATGTGTCTT
Organism: Aedes japonicus; assembly: GCA_034211315.2. Lineage (NCBI taxonomy): Eukaryota > Metazoa > Arthropoda > Insecta > Diptera > Culicidae > Aedes > Aedes japonicus. The sequence continues at coordinate 41,658 of JASCZW010002309.1, read as the reverse complement.
CCAGTCGTTGACATCAATCTTACTGATGCCACCGATGACGAGTTCCAGCTCCCGTTCATCAAATGGCCGCAGAAGTTGACTCGGTATCAGCTCACCAAACCCTAGTGATTAAACATCAAAAGATGCATAAGGACAAACTACAAGAATTTAAAAATCGATTAGGATCCTACCTTTCGATAAAGCTAAAAATTGCTGCTCGATTCCCCGCATGAATCGATAATTTACGTACAGCTTCACGTATTCCCTTTTGTTGTCCTCGGTAACCTGTATCGATGCCCCATTCGTTCTGAGCTCGTGTACTTTGAGCGCTCCAAAGCTATTGTTTTCAACACTGAATGTCGAGTCTATTACCCCGTTTATATTGTTTTCACTGAAAACAGAATTTAAAATAAATTACTGTATTTTTACCGTTTTAGCATTGCGGAAACTTACAGCATCCACGTCAAACTCCGATGTAGTTCCGGGTCAACATCCTCAATATCATTCAGTGTGATTGGTTTATTGAGCAGCTGCTTGTAGAAAGGCAGCGTGAAGCCTCCATCTAGCACATGATTGTGAAAAACCGCAATTCCTAGAACCCGACCCACAAAGTGGAAGTACGATAGGTGATCCGGATTGACTCCTGTGAAAAAGAAAAATACAATTACTCCAAGAGGAACAACAAAGCTTGTGACGGTAGCTTACCCGAATCAGGATTGATTTGCAACGAATACCTATCATCACCACTGTACTGGAATAAACCGTACTGCGGGTTCAACATTTCACGTGATAGCAAATGAAGCCACTCGCGTGCTACACCGCCATAATCCAAGCCCTCTTCGCCTCTTATTTTGACCATTAACCTCTTTCGCATGTCCCGGGGTCGCATTTTCATGATTAGTCTGAAAATTTGCATTATTTTGGTTAGATATGGATCCAGTTCGATATACGGTAAGAATAGCAAACCTGTAGCTCTCCTCGAAGATTTCTTGTCGAGACACCTCAAGTCGACAGTGCCCTGATTGGGGTTGTAATGCTTGCAGTTCAACTCGTAACGACCGTATCTTCCCGACCAGATCACGCCGGTACTTTGGCAGTGATTCGGCACCGTCCAGCAGTCCCTGCGGTAGATCGGGAATGTTACTTGTCGGCGTTCGATGAGGTGTCGTGTCCTGAAAATGCCAGTTAAGAAAATTTATGAAATCACAGACAGTTTATTTCTACCCAAACAAAAAAAAACGTACCACGTGTAATCCATTACTGCCGGAAGCGGTTGCTTCCGGTCCCATCATAAGCCGAGAGCTTGCGGGAACCATTGCTGGTGGTACTCCATTGGAAACTTGTGGGCCAGCACCGGAAAGAGAGCTTAGGGCAGTTGCCGAGACAGAGTTAGCTGAAGAACATCCACTACCGGCAGCTACACCAGGAGTACTTTGTCCGACAGGAGGTTGTGCTTGCTTACGAATTATTTGCAGGATGTGTCCGTTGAGGCGAGGATCGGTAAATTGGGTTGTTCGGTTGTTGTGATCAACAAAATACACTCGACCAGATGCGGTTTTCCTTTGTTCCCAACCGTGCGGCAACGGGCCCAATGTTTCCGGTGTAATGTTTTGCGTATCGAAATCTCGTGGTATCCGTGGATCATGCCAGGTCGACATTTTGGTTGGTATGTGATAAAAGTACACCTGCCCTTGTTGGGTGGTTCGCATTTCTACTAAACAAAGGCAAATTTGTACACTAAGTAAGAATTGAGATCTTTCATCTAGCTTACCGTAACCAGGAGGTAGATCAACGGCTGGTCGTATCACCGGAGCACTCCCACGACACTGTGGTGGCATTATCAGTGGTGGTCGTGTCGTTCGAGATGAACGTCTACGGGAGGATGATTCGTCCATATTCCGTGAAGGACGGCGAGTTCTCTGTGACGATGATTCCCGGCTTCCTTCGCTTGTGTTGTTTGGACCTGGCTGTTGAGGTTGAGGCTGAGACCTGCCCGGATGTGAATCCATCTGATGTCCCTCCCCTGATCTGCTGTTACCGTTCTGTTGATTCCCTGGTGCTGGTAAAAACGAAGGCACTTGTTGCTGCACCGAGGCGACATTACTAGTGCCATTTTTGTTATCTCTGCTAACGCCATGGGTTGGTGTATTGTTGCCACCTGTACCGGAACTGTTGTTACTGGTATTAGAATTGATTACCGTGCCATTCAGTACGCTAGCATTGTTGGTGTTGGAATTATTTAACACTAGAAAGTTTCCCCCACCGCTAGCGGAGACGTTTGCTATATTGTTATTATTGCCACTAGTGTTGTTGCTATTACTGTTGGTAGATGTAGGTGTGCTGTGCGCATTTGGAATAATGCCGTTTGATTGAGGCGATCGCACAGCGGACGGATCAATTGACAGTGAACATATTGCATTTGGCAGTCCTGACATCGATTGTGGATCCCTGTAATAAACCAATGCTGTAGTGAACCATAAGTAATAAAACAGAGTAGATTAAGAAGCATACCTTGTAACCCCAGAGTTTCTCGGTGAGGATAATTCTGTCGTTACTTTCGGTGTTACTGGACTATTTATTTCACTCAGAGGGCTGGTACTAGAACTAGGTGTTATTAGCATACTTTCGTCTCGTATCCTAGCAGGGCTTTTTGCATCATGCCGACCACCACCGGCTCCTCCTGTCTCTACGCCGTTGCCTGTTCCAATGACTCCACCGTTTGTTACGCCCGTACCACCATTGTCCATATCCTTCGACCTGTCCTTGCCTATATTACAATTTTCCTTGTTATTAGAGTTGTTGAGCATTATCTCCGTTGAGTGCCTTCGGCTGCTGGAGTCACTGGACTGAATACTATTGATACTATTGTTGGTAGCCGATTTCGATGGTCCCGGTGGTATCGAGTCGGCACTACTGTTGTTACTGCTACCATTGCTTAAAGCCGGTGGTAGCGAACCGGCCGGTTCCGTCGGTCGGTTCCATTGAGTCGTTTTGGTGACATGGTTTACGTAGTACACCCGACCATTCGTGAGACGTTCCTCCCAACCTGCGGGTAGTTCATCGTTCAAAATTTCTTCGTCGTCGTCTGGTCCTCTGACGTCACCAGCTGGGCCGACGATTGCCAACGGAGTACCACCGGTAGTGCCGTCCCGGGACATCAGCGATACAATTATCTGTCCCTTGACCGGATCCGGATCATCCTGTGAGGCTTTGCACAGCTCTAGTCGTTGATCTGGAATTAGGAAAAAACAAAACAAAAATAGTATATAATGTAATTGCTTTTTGAAAGTAACAGTCAAACAAAACATATTTCCAATGGAAAATACTCATTTGAAATCAACATTAAAAATCGCACAAACAAATCCATATAATTCTTTTGTGTTTATTGATATTCAAATGATTTATCACCTAAAACTGGTATGATCAGAAACGTCTCGTGATCAAAAGTACAACCTGTTCAACTAGTTAGACCTTTAAAGAGGTTGCGCTTAGTTAAGTTAGTATAATAATTTCATTTTGAAATCGTTTTGCAAAAGTAGAGAATGCATAGAGAATGCAAAAATGTGTTCTAAAGCGGCAAGCAGGAGAAGGAATTTTGTTTACAAGAACCCAAAGAAATGTTGAAACGTACGCGTCCACAGCTGAAAGAATCTTTTCTTCAAGATTTTCATGTTCATGGGGTAGAATTCGGTGAGTTCATTCCAATTGTGAAAAATATGTTTAAATTCATTTCGATCCCATCTACTTTGTTTGCACTGACTAGTTGTTTCTCTCTACTACAATTGAATCGACTGCAAGAAAAATAATCGGCTATAGGTGAAACGCACACGAAAATCACCTTTAATGGTGCTTGATCTGTTAGCTTCGGAAACAAGTGAAAATACGAGAGTATTTTCGTAAGAGTTGGACTAAGTTTATTCTTAAATTCTGTTATTTTCTCGTAGAGATCGTTTTGAAAGAGCATATTACCGAGTTTTGCAGAGATCCCGAAATTTATAGAAATAAGAATATCATACACGAATTTTCATCAGAATCCTTTTTGCGATTCACCAGAATCCTGTCTGATATTCTCTTGATTTTTCAAAGATTCTATCTATACCTATCAAGGAGCGTTGAAAACTTATCCAGGATTCTTCAACGTTTATCGACATCCTCTATGGGACACACTGAAAGCTTCGTCGAAACATGCCAGTGATGTGGCATTTTCAGCGGTATTCGCCAGAGAAATTACAAAAATTCTCTAGGGGAGTCATCTACTTAGTGTGCCAGAATCAACTTGGTTCGTCGGAATTACAAAAACGTATCTGGTGTTCTGAGGATTTTTCAGAATCTTAGAACAGCTCCGAAGTTACCAACACAACAAAAACAAAAAAATGTCTTTAATATTCGTCTTAATTTCCCTACAGCAACCATTGACATTTTCTCATATTTTCCAGATTCTCGCCTAAAACCTTCTCTATAAGTCCAACCAAACAAACATTGCATACTGTATCTCAAGTAACAATTTCAGTTCTATTCCAGCCGTATAGCACTAAGCCCGGCTTTGTTGATAAAACTACATTCAAAACTGTTTTGTCCACCAACACCTCATCTATGCTTCTATAAAGCCGAAATGGGTACAAAGTGGCCCACTCTATAGACGGTTGTGAAAACAAATTAATAAAACCCTTCTAAGACCATAAAGATTTAAAAATGTTCTAGTGAAAGATGTTATGACCACTTCAGAACCATCATAAAACCTATTGGCCGCCATCAAAACCAGCATAGGGCCAAATGGCCACAGCTGTCAAACTTCACGGCAATATCGTGGTTGGTTTTTGTTGTTCTGCTTTGTTCGATTCTCTGCTCTGCTGATTCATTCAACAGTAAATAATAGCTAAGAAAAAAGTTCTAGTATTGCGGGAAATCATGTTTGCTAGCCAAATATACGAAACAAATTGAGTTTTTCATAGCGTATCATGCTCCAAATCATATGCGCATTCAAATTTACGGTGAATATTGGCACGATAAGAGCTGAAAATTAATGCGCCTCGGAAATTATGTGAGTTTGCAACAACAAAAACAAAATTGAAAGAAATATATTTGATAAATTAATTATGAAACTCCTGACAATTCATAGAATTCAATGAGGTTATCTAAATGAATACCGAAGTTGGTCTCAGATCTACAGTTCAATTGTATTACATTTAAAATTTGGTGCATTTATTTTTCCACATTTCAATAATTTCATATATTTCAATATGGCGATTGCAAGAAATCACAGTTTTGCCAAAAAGCCAATTTATCTTAGAAATGGCTACTATAAAACTATCTGGTCATTTGGTAGCTTTCCTTAATGCCAATTAGTCGTTTAATGCATTTACTGGAGGCAAAATGGTTTTAAAATGCTTTTTCGACTGACCATAATAAAATAATATGAATGAGTACTTAAACGGCATTTCAAAATCGCATTTCATGAGTTTAGAAAGTCAAAATAAAGCCTTTGATAGGAGTAAAAGGAATTTTTGAAGATATGGTTTCAAGATTATAAGAAAGCTGGGTAGGTTCTCATAAACCTGACTAAAATATAAAACCAATTGGCACCTCTTGGTACCATAATAAAACCAAACTTATTTCCAGTGGCTTTCATAAAACTTTAATAAAACTTAATAAAGCTGGATGGTTTTGGCAATGTTACTTGGGTATACTAGCTTATACAAACAAATTTTAACTGGCTCGGCTTGAAATGGCTTATTCAGCTTATTTTATTGAAGAGGGATCTTTATCATAATTTGCCAGCATCCTGTCTGGGATGTCATCAGTCAACTACAAAGATTTCCGGAATTCTTTTGGAAGCTTACTGGAATTTAATCCGCGATACGAAAAAACTCTTTCCAAAACTCGCTACCAACATCCTTTTCGAGAGTCGCCAGGATCCTGTACCATATTCTCAAGCACTTTTAAGTTGCTTGCCTGAATCTACTCCAAGCTACGGGAAAAGCCTCTTCACAACATTCCAGTTTATCCAGCAGAGGATGACTCAACCAAATTTTTATTGAGATTTTCCAAAATCCTCGCCAGAAAATACAGAGTTCACTAGAATATTCTTTAAGACGTACCAGAATTTTACTCGGGAATTTCCAGAATCTTCTACTAAATTCTTCAGAATCCCCTTGGTACGCACGCCAGAATTCTATCCGGTATTCGTCGGAAAATTCTCTGAAATTTTCCAAAAACGAATTCCAAACCTCTTCATCAAACTTCGAGAGAATGTTCTGCGAAATTTACCAGAACCATTTCAAACTTACTACCTACTTACTACCTAAACCGCATACAGGGCAGGGCTGAGCAGATGTTTGAATTACACAACCTCTCTAGGCTATGAAGGTTGATAGTATAGAAAGGAGAAGAGAAAAAAAATATTAGTATATGATGACATGCAGGGCACATCTGAAAGATTTTCACAACTTTTTGTTTCTCGCTCCAACCAGGAGTACTCTCCAGCTTGGGATGAAATAACCATTTACATCCCCAATTAAACAATGTTTCAAATTTATTTGCCATAATGGCGCAATTACCTTCAATTATTATATGTAGCATCAGAAAAGCTGGTATTTTGGTTACTCATTCCATATAACAAATAAATAAATAACAACATAAGTTGCCACACAAATCAAAAGTGTACAATGAGTCGTTTCTTTAAGATTGAAAGTAAGAAGTCTAACAGTGAATAGTGACATATCCCGCCAGTATCACACCTTAATGCCTTGAGTGCCTTGACATAAACGTCCTACGTCATGGCAGCGAAATAGCTTAGCTTAGCTTGAATAACTGCACGTATCAATGGTTGCTGATCCCTGATTGATTAGAATCAGTGAAATTGCACAATGAATCAACAGAAATGGGCTGGGAGTAATCGACCATGCTCACAGTAAACGTTTCAGTTATTCAATTTCTTTAATAATCAATAACGGCGCCGGCGAGTTCTTGCAATCAAGTGGGAATAGGGAAGGAATGTTAGTGTGACTTTTGCTTTTCCTGGACCGTGTTCACCTCAGTATTCTTACAAAAGCCAAAAGAAAGAGTGTAGAAGAAGATGTTCGCTCATCGCCATGAGGCACCAAGAGTGGGCAGTAATGTATGCTGAAAAGAATGAAAGATATGAAGATAAACTGTTGAAAGTTCCGTCAGTGTACGGTAGGTTGGAAATAGAATATAAGTATTGAAAATTGAGCGAAAGGGCATGGGTAAAGAAGTACTCGAACCAAGGGCGTTACCTTTGCCTAACATCCCATTGCGGGGTAGGTCGAGGCACGGACGAATCCACCACCTCATCGTCCTTGATTACCCATGCCCTTTCGCTCAATTTACAATACTTCTATTCTAATTTCAACCTACCGTACACTGACGGAACTTTCAACACATTCTCTTCATATATTTCATTCTAGCAATCATTACTGTCCACTCTTGGTACCTCATGGCGATGAGCGAACATCTCTTTCTACATCATAATCGTTACTCCACGCACGGAGAATACAACACATAACAATTAGAGAAAACGAAAAAAGGGTTTTTTTATGTTATAGCAGGCTATAACACGTATGGCTCGATGGATACACCTTGATGAGTGATGTGATCATATTTCATAATCGTTAGTAAAATCGCGATACAAATTACTCGAGATACAAATTATCGTCGGAAGATGCTTTTCGACGTTTTAAACTTCTTGATTTTTCATGATACGTTCAGCCTTGAAATAGATCAATAACCATAGTGGCCATTCCGGGACAATCCGGAGCTCCGGAGGAACCCTTTGGGAGGGACAATAGCTAAACATGCTTTTCGACGACAAAATATTCATGATTTTTGTTGAGTAGCGTACTTCTAGCCTTGAAATGGATGAATGACCATATTGGCCATTCTGAGACAATCCAGAGTCCCGGAAGAACCCTTTCGTAGAGGACAAATACTGATTTTCGCCAAAGCATGCCTTTCGATGGCTAAAACATCATGTTTTTTCATAAGTAGTATTCTCGTACTCTTGAAAAGGACCAATGACCATTTTGCCCATTCTGGGACAATCCGGATGCCCCAGGGGAACCTCTTAGAAGGAGAATAATACGGATTTTCGCCGAAACATTCCTTTCGACAGCTGGAACTTCATGATTTTTCACGAGTAGTAAGTACACTGATAGAAAGAAACATTTAATTTTCTGCGTTATCTAATGCGCATAAAGAGAATTAAATTTAAGCCAGATATCGCTGGGATCAGGTCCGTTGTATGGAAGATTGCAAAAAATATTGTATTGTTAAACGAGGGGAAATCTGTCGCGTCTGTTAAAATTCATTTTTTTTTGTGTATAGTTTTAGCCTTCGGATAAGCCGGTAATCCGATTCAAAATCCGTTAATTTTTTGACAGATAACTGTAAAATATAACCGAAATCCGTTAAATCGGATTACCGAACGTTCAGCTGTTGAGAATTCGGTAAAATCTTACAGATATCTGTAAAAACATCTAAGTGTGTACATTGCTCCAGTTCGAACGTTATCTCGAACCTTCCTCTTGATGTAGCTCATCAGCGCCCGCACTGTGAAAACGGTCACGGAATCGGCGCATTTCTTCCATTTTTCCCGCATTTGCTGGATGACATTGACTAAACCGCTGCTTCGTCAAAGTCGCTGCTTTGAAATTACCCAGTATTTTTCAATAGCTTGGGGACAAAATCGATCTTGTTGGCAGCATACCACTCCAGAACCACCTTGAAGTAGTGGCAGTTGGCCAACTCGGGCAAAAAGATGACTTTGCCTCTATGTTTGCGGATGAACGGCAATACACCTTTTTTTAGGCATTCTTCGGTGTAAACTTGGGTCGTCATCTTCGAGGATGTGACGAATGGTTCCGTTTTCAGGCCACAACTGCACAATCGCTTGCCAAAATCATGGTCTTCTTCGCGAACTTGTCGGCAAACAGAATCTGAATCTTCCCGGCACATCGCCACGTCTATTCGCGATATAAAACTTTTAACCGGAAGGCCGTTTAAAATCGAGTTTGACGTGTTTCGTCATCAACACAAGTCTTGCACGCTTTTTGACCACGGAACTCTGCTTCATGCTGGTTTGGATGTTCACTGGCTTTGTACGACTTCTATCCTTCCTTGGCAAGGTTGGTCCGCACCGTTTGAAAGTTAGCTTCTGTTGTAACTCCTGGCCACATCGCGGATCGGAAGACCGGGGTTGGCTTTAACGCACCTCTACACCTTGCTGCGCAGCTGACGGTTCCAGTTTTTTCCTAGGTCCACTGATTCCTTTCCACACTCAGTGTTTTTTTATAGGTTTTGAGCACTCGACAAACTGTTGTTTTCGACATCTTCAGCACTCTTCAGCAGACCACTCCGGATTTTCCAAGTGTTTGAGCACAATATTCTTTCTTTTTTCGAGTTCCATTTGATGTTATTTCTGAACGCGATCGACTACTTTGATCAAACTTGCACCAGTTGTTCTCTGTAGAAGCGTAAACAAACCACTGTCAAAGATTTTCAATAGTCCTTTACTACTCATTCTACTAGCAAATTTTCTGAATCTCTGTCTGAATTTTTAAAGTATTTCTCTCAGAACTTTTAAAGAATTATTCTAGATCTATCTAAAAACCGCCTTTTGATCATTGTAAGTTGCCTTAAGTTCCTGCTAAAACTTAATCTAGATCTCTTCGTGGAATTTATCCGATCCCTGTATTTCGGTTCATTTAGGTTCCCAATTGTTGCAAATATTCTTGTGAGTATCGTCTGTGAACAAACCAGATTTTTGTGCTAAAGGAGATCATCACTTCTATTTTTTCCAATAAAAATTTTGCTACATTTCTATCATCAGACATGTTCTAACTTATAGTGACCTTTTCCAGTCGGAAGATCAATTTGCGCCTCTTAGTAGACTGTCCCAGAAAATAAGGGCACACTTTTCTAAGGCTGCCATTTGAACATACATTTTTATTAGGGTAAGTATGTCGGCTCTATCTTATTGTTTACACTCAAACGTCAAACCGAACACAACTCACAGCAAAGTTTCGCGGGTATTTCGTGAGATGGGAAATATTTCCGTTGAAAAACGCCGCGAACATCGGCCACACGTGGAGCATAATTCCAGGATTATCACTCAGAAAGTTGCAAACGTTGGTGTGACAGCGATGCGTATTGCGATCTGGAAGTTCGGGGAGGAGTATTTCCCGAACGTCGGAGGGTTATACTCTTAATTGGACAACAAAATCGGACGACCCTTTTCTAAGGCAAAAGGGGCCTCAGTTCGCCATTGCATCATGATGGACGACGAAACGTATTCGAAGTTGGACTATTACACGATTCGTTAAGATGATTTCGTTGACAAGCCGGACACTTCAGTTTTATCTGAAAAGTTTGGCAAAAAGGCGTGGTCTGGCAGGTACTTGCGGTAAATTTACGAAGACGTACATCGTAACTTTAGCAAAAATTGCAGATATTTACATCAATCAATGCTTGAAAAAATACCTGTTACCACTGGTTTGCCAACACGACAAGCCTGTAATATACTGGAACGACCTTGATTCGTGTCATAACGCTAAGTTGACCATGGACTGGTACAAATCGGAAAACTTGATAATTGTACTTATGCACATGAGTCCCCCAAATGGCCCTGAAATTCGTCCCATCGAACGATTTTTGGCTTGGTTTCTTCGTAAACATATTCAGCCAGCTGATACAGTGCAAAAGTCCAAAGGAGATTGGACAAGAGCGTCTAACATCGTTGCTAATCAATCTGTGCAGAACCTTATGATGAACATTATAGGAAAAGTTCTGAAACTTGCTTAAAGCCCGATTCAAAGTAAATTTGGACGCATTAAAGTGATCATAACTAAAGAATTAAACAACATACACGGTTGATCAAAACGTCAACCAAAATTATTCAGCTTTCAAACGATATATAACAAGTTATTACATTCCACCGTTTCGAACGAACTGTCGCACTTTACTTGTGATCAATGCCATCGTGATCTGCACAGTCGCTGATGACACTGTACCGGCGAACTTATTCCACTTTAAACGCATTTGTAACTTCTTTACTGCATCCTCGAAGTGTTCGCTTGACAATTGCCCAATATTTTTCGATCGGTCTGAACTCAGGGCAATTCGGAGGATTAATCTCTCTGGCGACGAAATTAACATTGTTTGCAGCATACCATTCTAGTGCCTCCTTAGAGTAGTGGCAGCTGGCTATATCCGGCCGTCACATAACGTTGGTCTTGTGTTGCCAAATTCGCTTTTTCAGACACTCTTCAATGTAAACCTTCGACGTCATTGTGTGAGATGTGATGAAAACCTTGGTTTTAAGGCCACAACTGCAGATTCCTTGCCAAATCATTAGTATTTGAGCAAACTTATCAGCAAAACCAAATTTATACCTGGAAGGGATATTCCCACGACCAGTTGCTAGGTAAAATTTTCGTCCGGGGATTTATTTATAATATATTTTAACGTATGTTTCGTCAACCATTAAAATACAGCCATCAAATTTCATCAAAACTCGTTCGTATAGTAATTGTGCTCGCTTTTTGGCCACTTATGTTTCAGGAAATGTCAATGAAACATCAACAAATACCTGTCAAACGTTTCTTGATCCAACCACCAGGGACACGGTGGTGTATTAAACCATGCGTCCGGATTTACATTCAATCGAGCTTTATGTATGGAAAAGTCATGAAAAATTTACTAGATTTTAACTTTTCTTCATTCCAACATCGAAGGAACAAATTAATTCCTGAAACTCTTACGTTGCCTTATAAAAAACCAAAGTAATACAGAAACACGTCTCATGATAAGGTACAGGTATCGGTTTAGCAATTGCGCGAAAATCATATATTCATGACGAGCATCCTTTGTGTGACATTTGTATTCAAGCTATCATCTTGTGAATGCCATGTGCCGATGAGAAACCACCCGCAACCGACGGCTGCTGTCAGTTCAAGTGTCTTAAGTTTTCTTACGGAAAAAATAGCAGTGCATACTAGCAATTCAAGGTCGTCTACGTGTGAATTTTGAAATCATTACTACCAGCGCGGCATTGCCATTCTAGCCCCCTTCTATCCACATTGCTAAGACCTGGTTCAAGTGCCCAGTGTAGCAGCGAAAACTTGCTCATCAACATTATTATCTTCATTTGTGTATTTATATACTCGGCGTCGTCGTTCGCCATCACCACCGTGTGCTACGTGCCGCCGTTTGTCAACAACTACTAGCGCCAGTGAGCGTCAGAGTTGAGACAGTCTCCCGACCGACGACGACGTAGGTTTAGCAACAGCAGTTAGAGGTATACCGGGGAAGGTGGGATAATGTGCGTCCCCTGTGGAAATGATCGAATGAAGCTATGATGAATTTTAGTGAGTTTTGAGAACCTTAATGGATTTTACTTCCAAATGCTACCTAAATCTTCGTGTTAAAATACACGTTTCAAACTTTGCAAAGTGAGTATGTTTATTTTACACTGGGTAATATGTACAAATCTAGTTGGATTGTCGGTTTACTGCACATCACCCTTATGCAACAATAAAAAAAAACAATACTTACATCCCGTATCTTTCAGCCTCTGAATTGTGTTGGCAATGATTCGAACGCAACCCAGAAATCCGGAACCCTGCCGCTTCTGCACCTTGCGCTGGTTCCAGATCGATATCGTGATGCTGTCGCTCTTGCCCAGGTACAGGTCGTAGTGAGTGTTCCACCGCGGTTCCAACGATGCTTTGCATATTTCCGTCTTGTACTCTTGTGTGGTGCCATCAACGCGGATTTTCGCGAACGGATCCGGAAGTCCTGTTGAAAAAAAGGATAGATAGAAAGAGATGGAATGTTAAATACTTCCGAATAATGATTTCGATCCAACAATTACATAGAGGTCAGAGGTTCCAACCGGATGGCTGACGACGCATGTATAAAAAGCGAGCGCTTACATTGTAATTATGTAGCAAAACAAAGCGCTTTATACGAGTGGTCTCAGTGTTAGACAAAATAGACAACAACCAAATTCATCATTGGCAGGAAGTTTAACCGTTTAAATGAGATGTTCCTCCTCGTGCATTATCTCGCATGTGGTCGTGTAGTTGGTACGTACTCGGGGTGGTGTTTTTTTTCATCAATGAATGAATTTTTAGACTGCTACCCCAACCAAATTTGGCTTAAACAGCGACGGCACGATCGTATATGTGTGGTATCGTTTTCGCCTATGCGGTCAACAAATTTAACCTAACGCTCATATCGGCGGTGGTAGCTTTCAAACGTATGATGCTAAGTTAACCGTGACCAATAGAAAATGTTATCTTCAACACATACGGTTCACGATTTCCGTTATAAAACTTGACATTGAAAGTTACACAGCATATAGTCAAGTCTCCACAACTCGGTATTCCATAACTTAGCAAATTCAGCGGATTCTGTAACTACTCTTTTCATAAATAGACATTCTACATTCCTTTATTTTTTTTTGCTACAATTCATTTGAACTAAATTCTGTCAATTGTATTGTTGTCTTACTAAAAGAGATTTTGCCTGAAAAGCCTCAATTCCACACCGGAGCCTCAAGCAGAGAACCGGAATTTGAGATATAAAAAAATATAGCACTTAATCTTCTGAGCATTCTCAACTTCACTAGACTGGCTTGATTATCTCGCAATATTTTCTTATCTTATCGAAAAATATCGGTGCGGTGATAACACGAGATCCCTAGAACCAGTTCACGGACCGATCTCAAATTTTCAGATGTTGTTCATTCTTGCAAACATTACTGTCCACTCTTGAGCATCATGGTGATGAGCGAACATTTACTTCTACATCACAAACGTTACACCACGTACGGAGTATACAAACATAACAATTATAGTATAACGATTTTAGTTATTTCATCAATGCATTACAAATATAATTCTTTTGTAGTCCTTTGGTGATAGCAATTTGGCTGCTAATTGACGGAAATATGTGCGAGGATATTTGCGCAGGACGCACAGCACATTTGATCAAGGCGCTGTTTGACTGCCCGGCAAGAAACAATGATTGACAGTTCCACTCAGTGCATGCGAATTTACCGCTTTCAAATGAAGATATTTTTATTGTATTTCTGAGTTACAGAAAATTTAAGACTAAAATGTACCAAAACATCAAAAGTTCAATAACTCCGTAAGCTTTGAGATTTGACCATATAGGTAGAACCATTGTTTTCATCGAGCGGAATAAGGCGCTATAACCTTGGCAATTATTGCCAGGCTTTTGGTTCAAATGCCAAAAGTTCATCCACATGCAAAAGAAGCATAAACCAATCTTTCTAGCATCTATGCTCCCAACGATAAAGTACAAATTTTCACACTGTTTAACTCTACATGGAAGCGTTTGGTACGTGAGGTCCACGCTTTCTTCCTTCCCTTGATTCAAAGTAGTAGAGCGATTCTAGATCTTACTACGCAGTTGGCCTGGCCGATGACAAGAAAAATGATGTATTCAAGAAACCATCATTTTCCAGGATGCCTTCAAGAATTGGCTGCGTTAGTGTGAGATTAGATTAGATTAGATTAGATAGGTAGAACCATTGTTTTCATCAAATATCATACCCTAACGCTCCTGAAAATATTTGCCCTAATGGACCGATCACCCTGTATATAAGTGAGCTTGAACACCTTTAAAGTATAGACTATGAATACATGCAATTGTAACTACTCCACTTTTCATTTTCTGAAACATCCACTGCTGTTATTTTGAGTACAACTGAATATATATACTTCAGAAAAAGGGTTAGTTTTGTTAATTATCACAACTTTTTCATACAAATCAATAGAACAAGGAAATGTATTTTAAACATGCTTCAAGTGTGAATAAGAATTCAAAATTTTGTCGAGTCTAGGCGTACTAAAAAGTAAAGCCTGTGGACGTTAAATTTCGGACACTTTTCTTTCAGTGTAGATTTTGAATTATTCCACGGATCGCTGAAACGTTTTACTTATGTGACAGATGAAAGTCTCCACTTTACTTCGTGGTACAACATGTTTCCATTCTGGTTACATTCAGTAAAATGGCGTCGAATCATGTGGAAGTGCGCAAACGACAGCAAAAACCGAATTTTCTGGACGCGATTTTGCCAAGAAACTACTTCTTTCGAAAAGTACCTTGTTTTGTGTTTGCAAATCATTTGACCAGCGTTTGACTGTGCATCGGAAGGTTGGAAGTGGAACAAATCAAAAAGTATGCTCCCGACATATGGACAAGAAGGTGGGAGCTATTATTGAGAAAAATCCCAATCTTTTCTGTGCGAAATGTGGCCCGCAAAGTTGGGAAGTCAAAATCATACGTACAAAAAGTGAAACAGAGGTAAGAACTAAAGGCGTACAAAGTGAAAAAGGTATCCAATCGTGATGACAAGCAAAAAAAAGCTCCAGCTCTGTTTTGGATTGATTTGGCCTCTTGTCACTATGCGAAATCCATCCTGAAATAATGCAAGTACAAGAGGTCAAATACGTCCCAAAAACAGCCAATGCATTAAACTGTCCAGAACATCGCCCAATAGAGAAGTACTGGGCTCTAATTAAGCGGAAACTCTTCGAAACTAAGAAATGAAATGGTACCGATGCTTTCAGGAGAAGATGGAGAATCGTCACGGCGGGCGTAACTGAGGATACCCTACGAAACCTGATGGCGGGTGTACCACAGAAAGTTCGAGAATTTTACAGAAAGATGAATTAAACATCTTAGTCAACTGCTTCTATAGTTTTTTCCGTCGGCCTATTTCCTCACATGGTGACAATCACTGACGCCAGGAAGACGACTCCATTACCTGGACCCTACCTATCGACTCATGAATATGATCTGGGACCAACGGCTTTACTTCCCTTCCGAAGGAAGACGTGACCAGATTTTTTCGCCTCAGAAAAACCACCGACGTCGACTGGAATAGAACCCAGACCCACTGGAGTGTCAAGTAGCAGTCACGCTTACCACTACACCACTGACACCGGCTACTGTTTGTAATGAAGATATAATTTTATTATTGTGAAATAAACAATCGGTTTTGTAGAATTATGTGTAAAAAATTTTTGGCTGCAATTATTTTGTTTTCCGGAACTTAACGTGTACTAGCTTACACTTAACGTTTACTAGCTCACATGTTCGTACATACACCGAAAGACACGAACGACACAATGTTTCTGAAGTCTTTTAAAATTACCGACTTATTTGACGGCATTTACAACGAAGTACGCAACTTTTAAACGATCATTGAAATGTACATCATACTGATGGCCGAAACTGGCAAAATGACCTTCTATTTGGATGCTTCTTTTTCTTTTAGCGTTTCAAGCTTATTGCTTTCACAATTAGCTTATTGCTTGCTCTCAACTAAGTATTCTAAATGCACTCCCACAGTTATAAATTGAGAGCTTTTGATGCCAGGTACCATTTTTGCATTAGTATGATTGCATGGCAAGTACATTCATACCCTATGCCCAGGGAGTCGAGAAATCCTTAACGAAAACTCCTAGACCAAACCGGGAATCGAACCCAGTCACCTCCAACGTGGTATTGCTTTGTAGTTGCGCCTTCAGCGACTGAGTTAAGGGAGAACCCGAATGAATACGTCCTTATGCAAAATATATGAAAGGAAGAAGTTCACACAAAAACAATGTTAGTCTCGCATCCCGATTTCAGATCGACGGTAATGAAATCGAGGTAGTACACGAATTCACGTATGCTATGCTCATTGGTGACTGCCGATAACAACGCCAACAGAGAGATCAACGAGACATAATGGCTGGACCTCGAAGGTCGTTACGGTGGTACAAAGTTCACCGCACTACAAACTTGATTATACTTGATTGATTAAACTTCGTCGATTTCCCCTCTTTTAAAATTAGGTGATAAAAAGCAGGTTTGACTGCATGTTTTCCTCTCTGGACAAAAATTTTCAGCCATAATTTTTGTGTAGTTTTAAATTTCTTAAGAATTCATTCGCCTCTAAGATCTATAATTAGCATTCTGAGGCTAGAACATGCTATCATATCGGCTCCTTGTCACTATATTTTAAAATGAAGTCTGATTCGTCCTCATTCTAGCTCTGTATTGAAATCTTGATCAAAACAAAGAAAAAATTGAACCCCCCGGGCATCACAGAGCCACCTGATCCCCTTGCTAATCTGGTTCTAATCTTACCCATTTCCATAACAGATTGAAGTATGTATGTGACAAGTAATCAAATCAAAAGCAAAGATTTTGCATGGGAAAAATCATCAACGTATATTTTAAAGTCCGCGGTTTCAAGTTGTCCTGGTAGGTGACTTTGTAAGATTCTAAATACCATCAAGCCATAATTTTTTTTGGAAAATTATATGCTCAACAACTTACACAGCTGTGAGCGAAACGATTCTGCCAGCGAGAGTTACAATTCTAGCCATCGTTTCGCTCACATCTGATAATCATCAGATTAATTCCAAAATGTCAGGAACGGGAGACAACCAGGGATGTTGCTCGGGACTTAACGGTTCGTACCTGCTGGGGGGGGGGGGGGGGCGATGGACCACGGTATCAGGTGGCAACCAAGGGGTTCCGCACCAGCCTTGATGGTCGGCAGGCAACCAGGAATGTTCCACCGGACGGTTGGTTCTTTGCTGATAGATTTTGATGAAAATGGATTGCCGCATACCGTCCCGAGTTGTTGAGGCGACAGAGATGGCAAGATAACCGGAACTATTACGAATATAAAGCCGGAGACTTAGTTATGATTGTAGACGAAACTATGAATCGTTGATGCTGGCCAAAGGGATTAGTCGAGAAGGAGATTCCCTGACCAGATGGAAAAATGCGTTCCATCGTAGTGACAACATCAAGATCAAGATTCACCAGACCGATTCCCGAACGTTCAGCGGTTGAAAGTTCGGTAAAAATTACCGAATACTGTAAATTTTTCTAAGTGTGTACTAAGGGATTAGTCGAGAAGGTGATTCCCTGACCAGATGGAAAAATGCGTTCCATCGTAGTGACAACATCAAGATCAAGATTCACCAGACGGATTCCCGAACGTTCAGCGGTTGAAAGTTTGGTAAAAATTACCGAATACTGTAAATTTTTCTAAGTGTGTACTAAGTGTATACAGAGGGTAGCAAAGGTTGCCTGTCAGTTTTTTATGTGTCTCAGTGTATCTCTTGTACAGTTTTGTTTACCGATATTTTTTTCATTTTACGTGTAATGATCTGGAATTTGACGCATGTGATTTAAATTTGAATAAATTTAGACCATGTGAGGTCTTGAGAGAGATTTATCTTCCGCACGATTAAAATATATGAGTCGAAAACGTACAAAATCAATCAAAGGTATGGACTTCATCTATCCATGCATCATGGTTAGCACTGAAGGGTGGAGGAACGCGTGAAGGAGTGAACTCGTCGCAATCCGACACAATCAGGCGAGCGATGACAAAGGATCTGAATATTTCTCATAATTCGTATAAAAAAGCGATGTGCGAGATTCGAAGTGATGAGTTGCTGCAGAGGTACGCTGATTGTGGTATTCTCATTGATGATAGATAGAGTATATGCAGTGGAGCTATATTGGCTGTGCAGCGGTTCCAAAATATGTCGAGAGTAATAATATGGGGTGGAAATTCAGCAAACCTCAACCTCTCACTACTTTACATCGAGTCAAAACTAAAAATGAACACTAATTACTAAATCGTACATGTTTTGAAGAAGCACTTATTTCTCCATGCTTCGAAATTAATTCCAGACGGAAATTAAGGTTTTCTGCCCATTCTCATCAATTGAAAGCAACACAAGCAAGTCGCCAAAATTTGCCAAATATCTCAAAATGGACCAGCCTCCTTATCGCTAGGTCTCAATATGCCCCAAGAAACGGCGTGTTCTAGTTGCGAAGCATTTAAGAAACGCCTACGACTGGGATCGAGCGGATCCCAGCTCAAAATGTAATTTCTTAGTAATAAAATGCTTATAGGAAATAAAGTGTTTATTGATTCAAAGCCATTAGTTGTGTTTTTATGAAGATTTATTTTAACGACAAGCAACAGTTGCCACCCTGTATATTATTAACATATCTTCCTCCCTTAGCTCAGACGGCTAAGGCGCAGATAAAAGGCAAGAACATGACGGAGGCAGCTGGATTCGATTATCGATTTGGCCTAGGAATTTTTCGTACGGGAAAATTTCACGACTCCCTGGGTATAGGGTCTGATTATATCTGCCATTCAATCGTACGAATGCAAAAATAGTATCTGAAATCGAAGACTATCAATTAAACTGTGGACCTCCATTCAGAACACTAAGTTGAGATGCCATCAATAAGCTAGTTGTGATCAGCAACAAAGTGGAAATCGCAATGAAAAAGAAATTATAATTATTAAAATACTGTACACCCAAAATAAAAAAGCAAGATTGTAATGCAATTTCGCATGATTTGGTTTCATTTCTCGTAATGGATCGCAACTTGGAGAAAGAAAGCAACATTGGTCGTGGGCAAAAAAGCAACACATCAATTCGATTAGAAAAATTCAATGTGTGCGTGATGTTGTACAGTTGATTAGTAGTAGTAAATTCAATGCCGCACAAAAAAAAAGATTACCATCCGCTACCGAGAGTCGAACCGCGACCGTCAGCATGACGGCTCTTCATTGTAACCATCCAGTCACCACAACAAGTTGAGGTGAATGGAATAAAAGCCCTACAGTTTCTTCGGTTTTTGAGGCACTCAACGTTACAACAATGAAGCAAATTTCGGTCGCACACACTTACATGGCTTCGTTTATTTCATAAACCGCATGGTGACTTGATGAGAGGAGTGTGATGACGAGTGCAGATAAAAATAGAACACTTGACAGCGGAATAGCAACAGTGGAATATAGCGTAGCGGCGTTCTGTGCCATTGTCTCACCCATATTGAGAAGTTGTTGACGGTTGAACAAAAACCCAACGGTTGCTGCGAATGTCGAGGCACTAGGCACACAGCGATAACCACTTGCACACCCTTGCATGGCTTTGTTTATACCATAAAAAGCTTTGTGGAACATGATGGGCAAATTTGCCTTTTCAGAATCATGCGGATTTCTCAAGATATGATTGCAAAAACTGCAAAATTGCAATTTTGCATTTTTTGCTACAATTTCAACTTTTGGGTGTATGCACTCTGTCTAGCGTTGAAGGCGAACTTTTTTTTTTTTAAACTTAGTTCTATGTCATGAAAGTCTGTGTTCAACATAGTAGAGTAAAAGAGATAAAGTTGACAAAAAAGGTATTTCAAATATTTCACCGAAACGCTCGTACAATTAAAAAAAAAGCTTAACTATTCTATATGTTATTAAACAAATACAGGTTTAAGTACAGTATACGTTTAAATTTTAGGAAACGCAGTACTGAAATTAAAATTAAAATTCACAAAAATCGTACAAGTATCAGAACACCAACAACAAACCCTAAGGAGTTGGTAACAACGCTCAGATGAGACTAAATAATACCTCTCCTATGGTCCTAGCTCAATCCGTCTCCAAAGCATGCCACCCCATCTAACCTCGGGTAAACCGCGAGTAATCGGTTCAATACTCTAGAAGCATTATTAGGTCATTCTTTTATGCCAAAATAAATTGAAAAATCGGCTCCATAAAGCTAACGTAAAAAAAAATTTACAAATTTCTCGGAAAGTTCAATGTATTTAGTATAGACAAACACAAATCACTAATCAGTGGACGTCGGTCTTCTTATTAATCACCTGAATCCTTGTACTGCCCTAGATTGGTGCTAGATTAAATAACATTTTACGAAAACTAGAAAATCCGTGAAAATATAGATTAGCAAACACATATTTTAATGGAAATGCCAACAATTTCCATACCATGACACTCGGATCTTTATTAACAGACAACCTCTTTTAAAAACACATCCAAGAACTGCTCATTATGACTGTTTGTGAAGAGGCAAAGGTGAAAAACAGTCAGCCTTATGAATCACAACAAATTCAAAATCAAACTGACATTATCTATTAGATAACTAACACAAGAGCTTCATTTTTTTTCGAAACAATCTCAATTCGAGTCACTAATCAATAAGTCTGCAGAAACCTATTAGATATTTTCGAAACAGAAATAGCCAACCGATTTCTGCATTTGGCAAGAGCCCATTCAGCTCAATCTTCGGCCATAAAATCCCAACCAATTGTGAGAAGATGTACGAGTAGGTCCATAGCGTAATCCCAATCTCACTTCGTTAACAACACCAGCCAGCAGCAGAGCATCATCGTCGATGTCGTCGTTATCCTCATCATCTCATTCGCTGTCATGCTTCTTTGCTGACCGTGTCCAGCCGAGTCCAATCGAGGGGCCAATCAGTGCCAAATCGACACACAGCCACGCTTTCGCCCCCAGGGGCGGACCTGAGAGAATTTTATGCGTGTTTTGGTCATTGCGATGCGTTGCGGGTTGCGGCTCAAAATAAATAGCCATTCATTTCCTCCACTGCTTATTACTATAACCGCGTTGCTGCTACTAAACAGCCATGATTTGATGATGCGATGCGATTTGGGTTTACTGTGTCGGTGTGTTGTGTGTTGCGCCCTTTAAAGCCACGGAGTTAGTCAGGGGAAAAAGATGGAACGGATGGATGGACGGAGGGACGATGGGTCTGTAGCTAGCTAAACAGAACTAAATTGGATTGATGAGCAACAACAATGGCTATTATGGCGCACATAACATACACAAACAGTGTCCGGCTTAATCTTTTACGCGCGTGGTTGTTGGATGTTATTGTTATCACGTCATATGAAGGAAAATTGTGGCGAATCACGCTTTGTTCGTTGGTGTGCAGGTATTATGGACCGAAATGACAAAAACTAGAACTAGTTTCGTAGAGTTTAAGCTTTAAGTCACATGGTGTCGGAAGACGATTGATGACTTATACAAGTCAATATCGGATCGGATTGGCAAGTAACGAATGGTTAGAAATGTGCAGATGAGTCTAAGCATAAGTGAACCTTAAGTATAGAAGTAACCCTGAATCGTAAGTATGGAAGCATTCAAGAGTAAGTGGCCCCAATTGTGAGTGGTGATTGTAACTTGGAATTAATGGCACTGACAGCTATACGGTATATACCCCTCTCCATTTTGCAATTGCT
Source organism: Aedes japonicus (assembly GCA_034211315.2). NCBI lineage: Eukaryota > Metazoa > Arthropoda > Insecta > Diptera > Culicidae > Aedes > Aedes japonicus. Next base: position 19,539 of record JASCZW010002309.1, on the reverse strand, counting down.
GCATTCAAGTTTTTCATTATACAAATTAGATCTAAAATTCTACCATCGTTAAACAACCAAACGGTTCATCTTCTAAATGTTAGCCTAAGATTTAACATAAATAACTTTTTCCCCCTTGCTGAGCTGGCAGCAATCAATTTCGCATTGGGGATAATTTTCGACATGTCCATAGACCATTATTTCATCTTCTCAGATAGTCTCAGTTCTATTTAGGCTCTGCACTCGGTGAAAACAGTGAGGCACTCATCTTACTTTCTTTCAAACACAAGAGAGCAGATGTGTGACCTTTGTATGAGTCCCATCACATTGCTCAATTCCAGGCAATGAGAAGGCGGACTCTCTAGCAAAGGTGGGCGCACAAGAAGGCGAGATTTTTGAAAGAAGAATTTCAAATGCTGATTTTTTCCCATCAGAGATCGTGGTTTTAAGTTCTGGATGTAAGTCGCCGTCGTGATGTCAAGACTTATGTCCAACCACTACTCGCTAGACGCACATCTCTACAGAATTAAACTCGTCGATAGCAATTTATGTAGGTGCGGCACCTGTTATGGTGACATTGCTAACGCAGTTTGGCATTGCCCGGATAATGATGCCTCCAGAGCACGACTAGTGGATACCCTAGTGGCCCGAGGTAGATAACCCTTCCGCAATGTAAGAGATGTTTTGGGAATGCGTGATCTTCCCTATATGCGAGCGATTTACGAATTCCCATGTTTGTCTGATCTAAGGGTGTAACGTTAACACCCCCCTTCTTGCCACTCTAGTATATTCCCTGGCATTGTGTCCCAGTTATATTATTCTTTTGTTTAATTTGCGGCTTAGTTCCTGAAAGGAACTACAGAGACCGAGAATTTGGTAGATGTCGCAACAATGAGCAGCAACTAATACCTGAAATAAGTTACCTGCCTAGGCTTCGAAATGATAATGTGGCTCATTAACCTTGAGCTAGCCACGAGAAATTAGCACCCCACTTTAAATATCGGTCACTATTGAATATCGGTTCAGCAAAATGTTACACCCGTCTGAGCCTAAAGAATAAACGAACTGATTAAAAAAAATAACTTTTGCAGGGAAACTATTTGGAATGTTGATTTGGAAACTTGAACTCCTGGAGGAAACAACAGGTATCCGTGGACAATTCTGCCAAATTGAATTAGTGTCGCTTTCGGTACTTTGGTGCAGTCATCATGGGAGTACTAATCGGCTACTATCACACTTTGTAACGGCATCAATGCTGTCGGCTGTCGAGCCGTGTTTGAATTTATACAAACGATTTAAGGTATGCGGTGAAGGGAAAGCTGACATTTTTTTTAAACTACCGCTGGCTTTCAATTGACAAGAATTTGGAACGATACATTAGATATATTTCAATCCAAACAAACTCTTTAGCTGGGAAAATCAAATCGGTTGTCCTAAAATGGTCGATGTTTGATCGGTCCTCTTTGGACCTATCGTATGGCCTATTCACATCTTTACTAATATTGTGCGAAAATTCATTAGCATTTACAGCAATACTAGCATCATATTTGCAACGGTTCTTATCAGATAATTGAAATCAATTATCTGCTAGGGGCGACCCCGGCGTAGTGGTTAACAACCATACCACTCACGCCAAAGTCACGAGTTCGAATCTCACCCCCGGACGAAAATGCCCAAAAAGGTATTTGAGTGACTACGACGGGAGATGATCCAGCCCAGGGCTGAAAATCTCGATAATAAAGGAATAAAAAAATATAATTATCTGCTAACCGGCATCTAACTGGTAATATGTCATACTAATGTTGGTAGTGGTTGGCTTATACCACTCAACCGCCTTACCGAAAGATGGCTGCCAACTAGATCACACTTTTTTCGCTCGGTAGCGCCAACCAAAACTCCAAATTTATCACTGGCTTCGTTAACCGACTACATAATCAATGGTTGGTCGCCAGAGCATCCTCCAGGGTACTTGTCACCGCCAGCTGCCAATTCAATACTGGCTTATTGCCGCTCTGAAAAGCTTCGAGGCTACCGAGCGAATGGAGCATCTTGCGAAGGTGTACCCCCCCTTTTATATCGTTCACTGCTGCATATAAGATCTTCTTCACTTACATTTGAAGTCTGTGGTAGGATAATACTTGGCGGCATTTAGTAAATTTACTCTGCAAAACGAGCACATTCAGAATTTCTTTTTTTTTTGAGAAACGACTGAGATATTAAAGCTCAAAACCTGACCGCTTTTCGTGACGGTGACGGTGAGGTTTTTTAATTGTACCTCATTAAAGAAAACAAAGTTTTACGTCAAAATCTTTATCAAAGAAAAAAAGCAACACAACAAAAGCTCTTTGGTGTTGATTTAATGGCTGGGTTCGATTCCCGGTCTGGTCTAGGCATTTTTCGTTAAATAAAATTTCTCGACTCCCTTGGCATAGGGTATGATTGTACGTGCCACACAATCATACTAATGCAAAAATGGTATTTGGCATCGAAAGCTCCTAATTAATAACTGTGAAAGTGCATTTAGAACATTAAGTTGAGAGCAAACAATAAGCTGATTGTGAAAGCAATAAGCTTGAAATGCTGAAGAAGAAGAAGAGTTTTGAATTATGAAATCAATTTAACTCCAAAAACGAAGTTTAGGAAGCAAGGAAAAGATCTCAGTGAAATTCAGTACGAAAACATCATAAAAGAATGTGAAACTACCGCAAACAAGAAGAGAATACGAAGATGAGGGATCGGGAAGATAATTTCATACTTTATATTTTTCTTTTAACTTAAAAATAATTCAGCACAATTCGTAAAATGTATGCAAATTTTGCGGAATGTCGAACATGCAGTCTTCAAATCTCAAATGACTTCATATCTGCCTCATCAATCATTTGTCCATAACTCACCAAAGTGTAGTAAATCCCAAGAATACTGAAATACTGAAGGATGACTAAAAGTAAATTGTTACGCACAAAAAGACCTATAATTCGTGATTCAATGAGTTTAAGAAGTCCATTAATGGTTGCTTCATAGTACTTTTACTAAAACTTCAAAGTTACAGCATGGTTACAGATGTTTAAATTGCTTCGGTTCAAACGAAATCTCGAACCTCCCATTTGATGGAGCCTATCAGCGCCCACACAGTGGAAACGGACACGGAATCAGCTGATTTCTTCCATTTTACCCACATTTGCTGGATGTTCTTGACTGCCCCGCCGCTTCGTCGAAGTCGCTACTTTGTTGCCCAGTATTTTTCGATTGGTTGAAATTCCGGGCAATTCGGAGGGTTCATTAGCTTGGGGACAAAATCGATACTGTTGGCAGAATACCACTCCAGAACCACCTTGGAGTAGTGGCAGCTGGGCAAATCGGGCAAAAAGATGCTTGCGAATGACAGGCAAAACATGCTTTGTCAGGCATTCTCCAATGTAAACTTGGGCTGCAATTGTCACAACTGGCCACAACTGCAAATCGCTTGCCAAATCATGGCCTTCTTCGCGAACTTGTCGGAAAACACGAACATGAATCTTTCCGGCACATCCACACGTCCAATCGCGATTTTGACCAGCAAGCTGCTTAAAAAGTTTGACGTATGTTTCGTCATCGATCAAAGTGCAGCCCTTGTGTCGTCAAAACACGGACTTACAAGAGCCTTGCACGCTTTATGGCTATAGAATTCTGTTTCATGTGCCACTCCGGATGTTTACTGGTTTTGAAAGACTTGTATCCTTCCGTGGAAAGGAAGTACCTCACCGTTTGAAAGTTTGCATTGCACCTTCTGGCCACACCTCGGATCGAAAGACCAGGGTTAGCTTTCACGAACCTCAACACCTTGCTGCGCAGCTGACGATCTCTGATTCCAGTTTTTTCGGAGGTTCCTTTCCACACTCAGGGTTTTCTAGTAGAATTTAAGCACTCGACCAACTGTTGTTTTCGGCATCTTCGGCACTTTAGCCCACTTGAAACCGGACCACTACCGGATTATCCAGGTGTTTGTGCACGATAATATTTCATTTTTCGAGTTCCATTTGACGTTATTTCTGCACGCGATCGACTACTTTGATCAAATTTGTACAAGTTTGCTTTTATTCAGCCTTTAGAAAGATTTCTGAAATCAAACATAAGTTCTTTGAACTTATACTCAAATGAAACGAGCAGATTTTGCATCAGTAGCAGATCCACCCTGGAAGGAATTCTATTTTCGAAACCCAATAAAGTACGCCTACATTTTGGACTATATTTTGCTTGAGGTTATGAGCGAAATATTGCCCTTTGCTTTAGTTTTTTAGTGTATCGTGCAAATATTTGATCGTTGAACACATTTGTTTACAATTTGGTCACAAAGGGAAAAGAATGTGAACAGACCGCTTATCCAATAATTTACCCTGAAATACGAACCCGCTACTGAAAATTGTAGTTGCAAAACGGACAAATGGGTGCTGAAAATTGTGTGAGTATTTTTTGGCGACACATTTTTTTTTCTTCGAGTCTAATTCGGTGATTACTGTGTAAACTTAGGTAGTAGGCTGTACCGTTCACCATGTTTGAGGTGTTTTTTTTTTGCGGTGATTTCTAGATAAAAAAAACTAAGGTTTTACAGAGAGAAACATTTATTAGACCCTTAGAATTCAGTAAAATTTCTGCAATCTGTGTAAACGAGAAGCCGGACATGTCAATGGAGTTGGAGAAATTACTCTTTCTTCTACGTAATAGAGTGCATCGATTCACAGCTTGTTGTAAAGGTAAAGGAATGCATCCTGACCATCTCGGCACTGATGATCAAAATTCTGCCAATTCAGAATACTATCTGGAAGAAACTATTAAACTCATGCAAGGAGCGCTTGCGTTCCTACAGCGTTCTATCAAAGCTTTCGAATACTTCCCGAAAACAAATGAGATTTTCGATTTGTTCCGGAAGTTTATCCAGAAGCTCAACTCAACTCGTTCTAAAGCACGTCGAAAAGAACGTTCAGAAATGCACAAATGCATATTATGTGCAGTCGTCCTCGGTAAGTAACCGAAAGCGCGCCACAGCCGTCATTCAGGATCTATTGGTTTAAAAGTGCCCGGATGAAAACTTCGACATGTCCCACCTGCTGGGCGAGGATGAATGTAATTTTGCAACTGTGGTCCAATATTGGTAAATTATACTTCCAGTAACTCAATTTTAATCAAAGGTAAACTTTTTTGAACATATTTAACCATTCCACAAATAAAATATTGAAAATCGCCATTTTTTCAAGGTTGTTCCCAGCACTTTCGGCAAAAGATGTCAGAGGCAAATGATTTCAGTGACTCCTCCCCGCTATTTGCAAATTTTCTATGTTATATTTTGGTTGAAGTTTTGAGCGTTTCTGAATCAGTATAATGAGTTATGAGCGCCGAGGGCTGAGTGATCTCTGAGTGACTTCCATTCAGACATACTTGAACGTGATTCCGACATAAACAAGCTCAGAATTATCAGTGAATCGTTCTCAGGATTTTTTAGAAGTTCTTGTTCGGTGTAATCTAAATTTATATTTTTTTTAAATGTGCAAATTACACGCGGATTCGGTATTGAAAATGAAAAATATATCTCTGAGTTGATTTTTATTCTATGATTAACCAAGGAAAACTTACCCCTTAACAATGCAATTATGATAAATGTTATTTCCAAGAACATAACTCTAATCCACAAAGTATCTCATTAAACTAAATATCTATTTCATCACAGCCAACAAGGCAAAAACGTCTTATGAATTATCGATTGTATAGTATCCTGGATAACGACAATTTTTTATATATCTTGTTTTCAGGTTCCCGACTATTTGGTCAGCCTACTACTTTTTTTATTATTTCAAGGCCTCTTTTTTACAGATTAGACTGACTGGCGGGCCAGTATTGGGGTAAAGTGGCCATTTTCGATAATGATATGGAATCCATCAACCTGGATCAATGACTTTCTTTCAGAAAATGTGATCGGAGATTTTCCGTCTCAGAAAATCCCAACGCTGAAATTGAACCCTTTGGGGTGAGAGTTAACTACCAAGCTACCAGCGTCGTCATGAACAGTGGTGAAAATTGAAAAAGATTGCTACCTACCGTAGAATGATATTCACTATCCACTCTTCAGATTGTATTATGGAAGGCAATAAAAACCATAATATGCTATGATAGTTTCCAGAATTGAGATTCACACTTGAAAATATTAAAAAACAAAACAAAATCACAAAACAAAACTTTAGATGCCTGCTAGACACGAAAAATTGTGCCCAACTGCATATTAATGTCATCCTTTACGTTCATTACACTAACAAAACCGACTGTGGCTTGCAAAAACTTTAACTTTAAGTTATGTCATTCAAAAAACCGCAACCATAAGTGCACATTACGAACAATATGGCACCTATTTTAATTTTAGTTCTGATTATCGTCTAGTCGAGTTTACCGTGTGTGCAAAGCGAATCATTGCATTCATAGCTAGTATGAAATACATTATTAATTAGGCATATATCTACGCGGTTGTTTTTTTTTATCACAAATGCCCACACACACGCGCGCCATATGTGGGTGGGTAGTGAATATCATTCTGCGGTAGGTAGTCACACTTATGCCAACCAAGCAGTTTGGCGGACTCTACCATCCGCCGTCGACCGGTTGCTCGCAAAGCACAACACACATAATGGCTTTTATTGGGTGACACTTTCTGCCATAATTATTTGATGAGCATTATAAATATTACGTGTCAGTGTGTGACCAGAACATGCTAAATTTGTCACGGTAGAAAATTTCTGCCACCTCCTTCCTAGTTTACTACTGCCATCGACCGTGGTTGCATTACGTTCCGAGGTATCAACCATCAGAGCAAAGCGATCTATTAGATAACCCGAGCCGAACGAGTTGTCACCGCGTACACATGCTGTCATGGCAAGATGCGGAGGTCGCCCGATGGATGGTTCCCATGAGGCACCGGTATTGAATGAACGAGTAAAAGAGGTAACTTGCGTTGCGTGTCTCGTGTTTGATTTTGATGAGGTTGAAAATCGAAATGCATCTGTAAATAATTAGATTGGCCATGCACGAGAGGCTTCTAGGTTTGAAAATTGTTGTAGAAAACCTTAAATAACAAGAACAATATTTACACCTCAATTTGTAAGAAACCATGGTTCCAAACACATGACAACTTTGAATGTATGGGTTGTACCCTTGGTTGCATAACTAAAATGGATGTTACGATTCACAAACTAAATATTTTATATAAATGAACCGCATGCATTTTCTGACAAATAATTTTTTAACTTATAAAGTTTCTTATTTTTATATTCGTTTATTCTTCGTCAGCCTATTTAATCACAACGTGGTGACAACCACCGACGCCAGGAAGACGACTCCACCAGCTGGACCCTATAAATGGCACTAATCAACACATGAGCCGATACCAAAACGGCTTTACTTTCCTCCGAAGGAAGACGTGACCAGATTTTTTCGCGTCAGAAAAACCACCGACCTCGACTGGGATTGACTCCCAAACCCACTGAGGTGCCAACTAGCAGTCACGCTTACCACTACACCACCGGCGCCGGTAGTTATAAAGTTGTAAATCATTAGGTGGCATCATCTTTGTTTGGGCAACAAAAACTGAACCAGATTAAGGGAGAATGCATTTACTTTGATTCCATTTGTGGCTCGAAATAAATTTGCAATATTTGACAACGATTGATTACAAAGTCACATTCCGTATTTCGTTTGAAACTTGTATTGGGAAACCTCCTTTTTGGTATTTTTATGTCCTCGATTATGAATCGATTATAAAACCTATCACATGAAAATATAGTTCAAAAAGTGCTTAACAATGTTGCCGATGATAATTCATATTTCTGCTGCTGCCAGCCAATGGTTTAAAAATAGATGTATTTCGCCCAGAATTTCGTTGATTGCTGGCTTATCATCGCATGCATAAAGACTGTATTCGATGAAATTTGGACACACGCAATTGTTCGTAACTTTTTAGCGTGTGGGTAAAAATTATTGAAATTTTAACTGAATGTATTTAATTGTGTTGTGTCAATTGTGTAATGAGTTTCGTGAAAATCGGTCGAGTGATTTCAGTGATGGCTTCGAATGAAGAAATAGTGCGCCAACAAATTTTGGGCACTCACTTCGAAAACCCAAACGCTTCTCATCGATGGATCGGAAAACAGCTCGGAATCGCACATTCAACCGTATCTCATGTGATCAAAACGTTCAAGGACCGTAAGACAACCAAGCGAAAAAATGGTAGTGGCAAAAAACGTGGCACATCAAATCCGGAGAAGGCCAGGATGGTATTGAACCAATTTAAGCGTTATCCCAACATTTCGATCAGGGATGTTGCGAAAAAGGCGAAAGTTTCAGTTTGTTTTGTGCAGAAAACAATGAGACGTTCTGGATTACAAGTGTACAAGTTCCAGAAGGCAACGAACCGGAGCGGTAAACAGAACTCGGTGGCCAAAACTCGTGCAAGAAAACTGTACAGGGAGTGGCTCACAAAACCGTTCTGCATTGTGATGGACGATGAGACCTACATTAAAGCCGACACCAAACAAATGCCACCTCTAAGTTGGCCGTTCCAAAGAGTGTACGGAAGAAGAAACTGTCGAAATTCGCCAAAAAATTCCTTGTCTGGCAAGCGATCTGCAGCCCTTCATCACCTCTGGGACCGTCAACGGACAAATCTACAAGGACGAATGCCTCCAAAAACGACTTCTGCCCTTCTTGAGATCTCACGATGGCCCGACACTGTTTTGGCCGGATTTGGCATCTTGCCACTATGCCCGGCCCGGCTTAGACTGGTACAAAGATAATAATGTAGTTTTTGTACCAAAAGACGTCAACCCTCCAATTACTCCGAAACTTCGCCCAATTGAAAATTATGTTGGGCAATCATGAAGGCAAAGCTCGTTAAAACTCCAAAACTGATAGAAAATGAACTTGAACTAAAGAAAGTGTGGTTAAAAGTAAGTAAGCAAGTCGGTCCTATCATTGCCCAAAATTTGATGAAAGGGGCCAAGGCAAAGGTGCGGGCATTTGGGTTCGGAGAAGAGGTCCAATAAACCAATGATGTCAAAACTTAACCATTTAGTAGTACTTTATTTCCAGAAAATTTGAAAAGAATCGGGCTCAAGGAAAATTTTTGGTGACCTATTTTGTGTGTCCAAATTTTATCGAATACAGTATTTACAATGATTAATGTATAGAATCAAATTATAGGAATCGATACTAACAACCTAGGTATAATCAAATATAATTCAAAGTAGTCTATGCACATGATTTGAAGTTGTACATCGTGGTGCGCACGCAAGAAGACTGCTTACTTTTGCAAAATTCGTTGAATTCATTTTCTGAGTGGTGTCAGAGAAACAAACTGATACTTAGTGTAGATAAATAGCGTAGATGCCGTACGTGTTTTTATTAGTCTATTAGTTTCGTTTTATTCATTAAGACTACCTATTATCAGATGAATTATTTTAAATACAAAAAAAAATTACAAGTAACCAAATAAGTGCGTTTTTAAACAAGCTATCAAATACAGTCACATGCGATTTATGAACTTTCGGCAACATAGGATGAAATTTTTCTCTTTCTGTTTTTAATCCTTCGCGGACACCTAAACTGTGCCTTAAACTGTTGGTGCTGTGCGGGTCACAACATTAGGCAGATGGCGATTGTTTTGCGAAAAATGCACATCACTGGCCAGAATATCTCTAGAACTCTGAAAAAATATAGATATGCAAATATTGATGAATGCGGAAATATCTATAAAATTGAATGTCAAATTATTAACAACTATTTTATTTGGAACAGTAGAAATATGCAATATATCAGTACATTCATTAGAACAAATGAAACTGATTGAATCTAAGCTTCAATAAGGCCGTAGAATTTTCTACATTTTGTATCTAGCATATTTTTATGAATCATCTTTTATGCTAAAAATAACTGAGGTTGGAGGGGGGTTTCGTGGAGTCACCAGTCCCTTGTCAACTGCCCGTACTCTTCCGAAGGCCTTCATTGAGATCGACTGGCCCTGCTACACCAAGTCATCACGTAGGCTATTTTCTCGGGGCTACTTGCTGAAGATAGGATCCTGCCGACATACGTAACGTAAATAAATGTTGAGGAAATTTCATATTGATTTGATTTTGAGAAGAAGAAAGTTGGAAGTGGCGGGCCAGCAGAGATTGTTTATAAGACTTGTTTATTTAAAAAAAATGAGAAACCTTTTCGGGATATAATAATATAAGGTAACAGCGCTCAATTTATTCATTCTGGAAGTCTCTTTTTAATCCCACGCAAAAATCCTGCAAGGATTTCAAATATCACATTCAAATACTAATTTGTATACATTTTTTTTAAGGAAACGTTAAATTCCACCAAATGAAGTGATACTAATGAGCGCTATGAGTAGTTTACAGTAAAGACAATGCATCAAAGATCAAATACATTGGATGTGCTTGCCAGGCCAAGTAACTTGTGTCACTAGTGAAGTGAGAAAATAGAATGAAGCCACTTCGATATATACTTCCATACTTTAAAAAGCATTATACGAAGCCGTGCCCTTGGTATGGTTGCTAGCTTCTTTAACAAAGAATGAAAGAATTTCTTAATGATTTCATAAAGTTCCCAAACTTCAACACTAAATGTAAATTCGATTTTAACTAAAAGGTGTACGGAATCAAACAGCATCACAAGAGAATATTCGGCAAAACACAGCTATTCAACCGATCGTGTTCAAGCTTTAATAGAATAAAACAAAACGTATTATTTAACTTCTCCTATTTTCGTTCTATTTAATTTCATTACCATATCCATATGCACGAACCTTGCTTTGAACACTACTCAGAGGATCTTGTACAATGCTTGAACTTCATTTTTTCTTCATATCTTCCTCCGATTCCACTTCCTTATGATGATTCCGAAATGCCTCCTTCATGATAACCCGTATTTCTATTAGAAAATAATCAATAGGTGAATAGTTAGTCATCTGAAAATGATGCAATTTGATTCCGTACACCCTCTGAGTTTGTCAAATTCACGACCGGCCCAAATTCTGATGCTGATCCGCCATATCGCGAAATACGCGATCTTTGCAGTTTCTCTAAACGAATCATACCTCGCATAGTATTCCACTAATCAACGATAAAATGCTTCCGCAGTAGGCCACAGCCGAACCTCACTTGGTGCTTACTTCTGCTCGAACCTTCGAGTGAAGTATTCGAAAGCGACTCGATTCGCTGTTCATGTGTATCTTCAAAGTTGTTACGGACCGTTTTGTAAAGTTTGTTTGCAATAAATCAACAAATTATTCCATTCCATTCATGATAAATGGTTAATGGTGAAACATAACTCGCATCCAATCGCGTCATTCGAAACACGATTTGGAATGGAACGAAGCTGATAGGAAGATAGCTTCAAAAGTATTTGTTACTATCGCTTACTTTATGACCCCACTGAGTGCTACAATTCAGGAAAAAACTGGAACCAACTCTAAAGGCATAACATTTTCTTGAACTTTGTTTTTTTTCCAACGTTTCTTGAAGATTGTATCCTATAGGGATCTTGGTTTAAAAAATTAGAAATAAGTTGGATAATTTTGTAATAATAAATAAATAAATAAAACAAATATCACCGGCATTGAAACGTTTCCGAAGAAAAATTTTGTTTATTTTGAAAGTAAATATAACATAGGAAAAAAAATAGAAAAAAATAGAAATTAAGGGAGATTAAAATATTTACAATAAATTTCCCTTAACTTAATTCTTCAATATCAATAGACCAACAAGTAATAGAATAATAAATTCTGTTAGTGAACATCGTAGCAGGATAGCCAAGATGGTAGCCGAAATCCGACAGTATAGTGAAATTAATTTATCATATGTCATATGAGGACCGGTTCTTCAACCCCCGCTGTTGAACGAATATAAAACGTTAGCTGGGATATTTTTCGCAATCTGTAATAACCTAGAACAATCTTTAGATTCTGATCAGAATTTTAAAATTTATATTCCACTGATTGCTCAGCGAAAGTTGCAATCATCCTTTTAGGGATACTTAGTGAGTTTAAAAATTCCTGAACGTCCTCATCATCAAAGAACGTTGTTCAGAATCGTTAAACAGCTAGATAGGTTATTCGGTCTATGTGATAAGAATTACGAACCATTCTGATCGTTAAAGCATTTCTTTTCTTACATCATTTAATTGCTAAGCATAAAACAAGAGCAGAGACCAAGAATAGGTACTGTAATCCTACTAGCGTGCTACGTTAGTTTTTTTCTTTTTTGCCTTCTCGCGGTGTGTTTGGGATCGTTAAATTAATCTATTGCTTAGCGCCACTTGGCGCACCCTATCGCTATCTCCCTCTTTCTCGTATGCGCGAGTGCGCGCTTTCGCATTCCACAGATGAGGTTTGCTATATTTCTGTTTTTAATCCGGCGCTTACTTGAGCTTCTTGGCCTGTGTATTTTTTTATGAGCGCCGTTCGCCCGCAACCACCGCCGCGGCGGCATCGAAGAATTTGCCCATCCAATACTTATTGCTTGTTTATTATTGGCTTTTGGCAACCAAAAAAAGACTTTAGCACGTTGCAAATGCCAACACCAGAGAGGCACCGTGGGAAAATATAGATCACCGATTGTTACGATGAAATCAGGCAAATCTGCCAAATTTCTTTCACAGTGTCACTTTGTGTGAGAGACCTAGAATGATCGAATATCGCTCTTTGGCACGAACGAGTATGCCACAAATCAAATAGCTCACAAACAGAGCTCCGGCCGTTAGCGCCATCATACGAGACGGGAACATACGGGTTCACAAGTTCGAAGCAAAACCCAGAAAGTGCTCCGGTTCGAGTGCTGTTGGCAGCTGCCTTGTTGTGTGACGATCACCGATCTTGCTGTAGCTATCTATCAACGGTTGAGCAATCGGTTATAGAAAGCGAGGAATCCTTTTGGTTTCGGAAATACTACCCCGCCATATGCGGCATTATTGCACGGATCTGATTGATGATAGGGGTTCTTTGATCGCTCTATTTGTGAGCTGAGTGCTACCACCTTGCCTATGAGTTTGGATCAAATCGAACTTGATGAAAATTTTACTGATGCTAATGTATATGGAATTTATTGATTATTTTACACGTGTTTTAGAATTCGAGGTCACGATTTAGCGATTCATATAGCTTAGAAAGTGAATTTGGAAAGACAAGAAAATTTGCTATTATATTTGCACGAACAATCACCAGAAATTAACGCATAACAATATAGCAGCTATGGATATCCTATCCTGTAATTTGATATGGGAAACTTGTCCGGCTTTCGAAGTGACTTATTTTAATTTCCTTACGCCGCAACCAATTATTCTGTTTCTAGTTCTTATTTCTTCACCCCTTCTGTCTGTTCAACATTCAGCGTGCTAGTATTTGAACAACTATTAGGAGTTTTCCATAAACACATTCCATATTTGGACATAATACCGTTCTAAACGATGTCCAGCTGTAGTAGACAATTCATACCACACACACACAAAATTTATAATGGAACGGTTTAATGCCGGTAGCCAAACATGTTGGATGATATTGTTCCAACAAGAATATAGACATACAAACACGCATTTTATTGCATGTTTAATAGTGTGTTTGGCCAGACGTACAGTCAGTCAATGCGCCAGTAGGCAGTGAACAATATGGAAAGTGCACATCCACAGCTACCGTCTATGGCCTGCTAGCCACCGGAAGTGCAACGAAGCGTAGAGCGAAAATAAAGAGGCAAAACACTAACCAACTGCTGTTCGAAAAGTAGGGGTGAAGGATAAGAAGAACGAAGAGCTAAAAGTCAAAGTGAAAATACTAGTCGTTTCAATGGGAGCTTCTCGTAAAAATGAAACAAGCAACATCGAATTTTATCAAACAGAACTTATTGAGGTGTTTTCTCGAGTAGTTCTTTCAGCATTAAAGCATAATACATTAGAAAGCATTCTTATTTTTTTAAATCGTCTCAGACATATGGCACCAGGATTTGCATTCATTCATTCATTTTTATATCCATTTTCGTCGAATATCCGTCCATCAACAGAATTCCCTAATAAAAAGAACAGTTTCAACATCTAAGCAAAATTGTCTATGAACAAGTCAAATCTCTATTTCTAAAAGAAAACAAATTAGAGCAATCGAAATCTATTGAAGGTGTTATTAAGCATCACTGTAAACATTATAGCCGTTTCATTTCATTATGCATTAGAGATATAGATTTTAATTCACTTTTCTTTCTTCTTCTTCTTTTACTAAGTTTGAATTACTTTCACTTCATAATATAGGTATTTCGTCTGCTACTTACAGACTTTTTCAGTGTTTTGTTTTTAGAATATATTATATTTAGAATAGAACACAACAAACCACCGAAGAAATCTGCAAGTAGCAGATGAATAACGTATCTGTAGAAGAGAAAATTATACAAACATAGTAGAACTAAAATGACATTTGGAGCAGGCCTGCTAGCGGATTTATGGATAATTAATAGTGACTTTAGTGACTAAAATAATAAAAACCCGCATTAATCCACCG